>MJUT01059223.1:79374-89672 GCA_002080005.1 Gigantidas platifrons
TGCGGTACATTTTGCGTACAAGTATGCTTTTCCCAGTAAAGTATCCTGTAGATGTAAAATGCAAAGTCTAGATCAAAAGTACAATGTAATAGCCAGACCACAGGGGTCTTTTACTCACGATGAAATCAAAATTCGAGACAGCCACAGCTATCCAGGGTGTAAATACTGTAAATGTAATGCATGGTTTATAACACAGGGTATTCTGACCGACCTTGCCCGACTTTATACATATATAATTATGCCCAGCCAGCCAAAACACTCTACATGTATGTCACCGATCATTTATCGTTTGACTGGAGACCCAGAGTGAAGTATTCGCTTTTTTATGTTACCCATCTTCATTTCTTTGGCAGAAACACAGTGGTCAGATATGGTCAAGAGCTTCATCCGTCCCGAATTTGTTTTTATTACTATTTCGTTTAATTACTAAATTAACTCCTGTAGCTCTAATAGAAATTGTGTTCCTTTTTATTAAACAAATATAATTTTTCTTTTTCTTTTTTTCAAACTATACAATATTTTATTTTAATATTTCTTCAGGAACTATTTTGATCAGAACTACTTTTTTTCTGAAAATGAATTGTTGACTATTTACAAAAAATGTGTATAACAAAACCCTTCTGACATCCTGGTGCCATTATATACAGTCCGGCAAAAGTTAAGCACCATCTGATTTGTTTCAATAATATGTTTTTCTAATAATGAACTTATTTCAAATCGGTTTGCTGTTTTCGTTACCTGTACACACATACTTACTTACCTGTGAAACAGGTTATTGATAGATTTTTATTTATGTGTATATGACAGGGTGTGTAAAGTGCCACGTGTACTTTTCAACATTTGTGTTTGCGAACGAAAGCTGATTTTGTGTGTGTGGAGTTTTAAGTTTCACTTACTATTGGTTTGGTATGGTGCGGCGAAACTTAACCATACCAGAAAGGTGGCAAGTTGTTGGCATGCATAACGGTGGTCTTAGCCATAGAAGGGTGGCAGACCACTTCAGGGTTATCCATTCCATCATTGTACGACTGATGCAGCGTTTTCGTCAAACGGGGAATGATACTGACCGTCCACGTGGAGGTAGACCTCGCAAAACGACGCCGAGAGAGGACCGGCTCATATCCAGACGGGCGCGGCAACGGCCGTTCAGTACAGCTGGTGCACTTCGTGGTAATTTAGCGTTTGGAGGCCACATTAGCACACACACTGTAATCAGACGCCTCCACCATCGGGAATGCAAACGCGACGACCCATAAAACGTCCACAGTTGATATTATGTCATCGCCATACTCGATATGACTGGTCACATGGGGTGGACTATTCGCACATGGAGACGGGTTCACAGGTTTGATGAAAGTCGTTTTTGTTACGCCCTACTGACGGTCGTGCAAGGGTTTGGCGCCAACGAAACACTTCATTTCAGGACAATCACATTTTGGGGGTGGGGGTGTAACTGTCTGGGGTTGTTTTTCCTTTGACTGTAAGCTGGACTTGTACGTTCTTGATGGTAATCTGACAGGCCAAAAATACCGTGACAATGTGCTCGCTCCACGCGTAGTCCCCCATTTCAACGACCATGCGTTGGCTGACAGGCCAATGTTCATGGACGACAACGCTAGGCCACATAGAGCCCGAATTGTAAAACATTTTTTTACAGCAAGAGGCTGTTCAGACAACTCCATGGCCTGTGATGTCGCCAGACATGAACCCTATAGAGCATGTATGGGACTTTATAGGCCGAAAAATTAACCAACGCAATCCAAAATGTCAGAATATTGATGAATTAAGAACTGCTATCTTACAGGAGTGGCAACAGTTCCCCCAAGAACGGCTTATGCGTCTTGTGCGAAGCATGACGAGGCGTGTTACAGAACTTCACAAAAATAAACGCGGTGGATATACTCGTTATTGATTTTGATGCCTTACACATACGCACAATAGATGCCTTTAAAAGTTCTTAAAATCTGAAGACTCTGCATTTTAATGCAATGTTAAAAACTTCCATCAAAGACAAACTGGTTTTACGTTTTTCAAGCGCCTGTTTTGAACCCCTTTTTTGCCACGTCATAGTCACGTCTTTCAGGATGATAAATACTTCGTCGACTGGTAATTTTAGAGCCCTTGGTGTAGTCTTTTAAGAAGTGTAAGAAAAATGGTGATATCTATTTTATTGTTTTAACAGTATTGATGTAAAAAAATATATCGATAAAAATATAGGGTGGTGCTTAACTTTTGTCGGAGTATATATATACTATTTCCATTCATTACTGTTCTATCTGGGTTCCAGCCAACTTCTTTCATAAATATACAAAGATCTCTTGCCACAGTTCAACCAGTACCATTAGCCAGTAGGGCTATAAATCATCTCGTGAAATATAAAGCTAAGGGAACCTTGATAGTACCGAAATGGACTTCTCCGTTTTAGCCACTCATTTTTGAGGATGGTCTAGAGTATAAATCATATGTGTGATAGTGCTAGAGTTTTAGACATTTTGTATATTTGGATATGTTTAACTGTATTGTATTTTAATTGTAGATTTATATTATTAAGGAGAATAGAAATAAGAAGATCTAATTATCTTGTATATTTTATTCAATAGTTACGTTGTACATTTTAGTCTGCTAGGTTATTCAAGTGTGACAATTCTTTATATTACTTTCTTTCTTTTCTATTGGTCAGTTTATTTTGGCGGGAACCTTTTGTCTTTACTTCTATTGTTTGGGTCATATTCACTTTTGAGAAGCTATCTTGAACAGCCATTTTTCTTCTCAGGCAATCTTTTTATTAGAAATTATTCTTGGTATTGGACATCTAGTTTTGAAGGTCAGTTTTCATTCTTATACTAATTCAAATAATATTTAATCATCTAATTTCCCAAATTGAGTGTAAGTTGCAAGATGTGGAATAATTGAGAGATAGAATGTTGATGGTATGATTGTGATGACTGAATGGTAACATTTTAACTAATAAATAATGAGTAAAAATTCACATTTGTAGCTGAATTTAATATCTAAAGTTTGCAATTAAAAACATAAATAATGTTAATGGTTTAAATTATAATATCAATGGTGTTAAAGTATATTTTAACAGTCTGAATGAGTGTGTACTAATCATTTTAAACTTTGATTTAAAGTAAAATAAATAAATACTTTAAATGTTGCATTGTAATGGGAGCTCAATATTTTCCTAGTTAACTTGATAGGGGTTACTTTTAGAACCCAGTAGTTATTATTTTAATATTGTTCTTCAGGTAAAATTGATATATGACCAGATCGTATTTCCATTGAAGTTGAAGACCTTTGCACCTCATGTGAGGTAGGTTTAATTGTTTAATTGTATTTTTGTTTGCTTTGTTTAGCTTAGCTTTGTAATGTTTATTTGTAATGTCTGCTTGCATTCTATGTTGCAAACATGTAATGTCTTGTCTGCATTAATCTAATGCTGCTATTTGTTGTTATTTAACCATTTATAGATAGATAGATAGATTTATTTCGATTAAATATCAACGGACACAAATATCTACATACTCAACATATATGGCACAATGTGAACCATAAAAGATTACATTAAATACATATATATATACTAGAAGATAAAAGAATTTTGCTGACAATTAAAACCATCATAATAATCAGAATTTAAAATATCATAAAAAGTGTTGACATTTAACCCTGGATAACCCATAAAACCATGATAGCTTATTTCCAATGGGGTCCACAGTAGTAAATACACCTCATCACTTAGTAAAAAAATAAAACGATCATTTCAAGACTTAGGCAGGTTTCAATGCATATATAATTATTTATTATTACGTCCACCCAATTACCCGAATTTATATAATATTGATATAAAAAATCACTTTGGAACTGAATTTTCTGTAGCTCAAATAAAAAATCGTTTACACCAGCTTTGAAGGCGTTTTCCTGTTTTAATTTTTTAAGATTCATTGGAAATCGTTCCAATCTTTAATTGCATTAAAATAAAAAGTTTTAGATGCTGGACCATTAACTGATGGAACCAAAAAATTTAATTCACCATTTCTCGTTCTATAATTTTGACAGTCTTTGGTTTTAATAAAATGTTGTCTCATATATTTTGGGCATTGATTATAAAATATTTTATGAGCATGGTCGAGTCGCATTTGTTTTACTCTATTTTCTATACTAAGAAAGCCAACATCTGAAAAGACTCAAAAATTAATACTTTTTCTATAGTCATAACTCTTTATTATTATTGTGAAGCCACAGCTTCAATATGACTGTGCAACCGTGCATTTGTGAATAGCATACTTCTAAACATATAAAATGGTATTTGCGCATATATTTGAGTGAACTCTGAATGATCGTTATCATTCTGTTGTGTTGAACAACTTTGTATTATTTTAAGAGTTGGGAATACATTGTAAACAGTTCCTATATACTGTCTTTACCTGATTCCGTGCTATACCTCGATCCGAGGTATTTTCATTTTGTGCTTTGCGTACCTCTGTTTACGCAGTCCTCGGTCAGAGGATGCAGGTCACGTTTCACTGACGACACGCTTTGTTTACATCACCTACTTTTTGAAAATGCTTGCATTTCAGGTAAGCTTTTGCCGTTTTATTATATATAATAATAAATCTCAACTTCTCCTTCACCCTTATATGCAATCTCATTTGATAAATCTTAAAAACCAACTTAGATATCGTTTATTGAACATGTGAAAACTGTTTTGTGTTCGTCTGCTATCCAGCGTCCTAGCTACCTAGTTACCAATGACAATACAGTTGCACTTACGGTTGTACGCAGGAAAAAACTATGGAAAACCAGATTAACAATTATGAGAATTTTGTTGTTTTTCGATAATACGACTGGAATTAAAGTTATATACGGCATGAGTGAACAACGGTAGAAAATAAGATCAAACGTTGTTTTTTTTTTAATTATGCCATCATATGTTTCTTCCAACTCTTAAAATATGTGAAATTTAAAATGAAAATTGCCAAAAAGTGCATAAAATTTAATCCCAAACAATCAAAAAAAAAATAAATTGGTTTTTTTTACATTTTATGCAATCATATCTTTTTTTCATCTAAGTGTGTTATACAGAATTCTTAAAATAATGAAAAATTATTTTATTTGGTTCAAATATATCTGATATAAATAACCCGCCAACGCAGTCAAGCATATTAGCCCCAATGGCTCTCCGTAACAGGGAATTCCCAGTACATCGAAACGAGGTTAAGGTAAAAAAAGGTCCCATCGGAGAACTGTCAACAATCGATAACTTGAACACAAGGTTAAAACTCCTGTTTTAAAAGGATATTATTATTTTTTATTAGTTCATAGCATAATATGTTTGTATGAATACAGATTCATTCAAACGATAGGTATCGTATATTTTACAAGGTGTGTTTCCGTAAGACCACCGGAATGAGCTAAACCCAGTATGCATATACATAACATTTCCTATACATATAGATAGCATTGCAACTTATTTTAACCTGTTGTTATCACTATGTCTAATTAAGGACATTCTTTTGTTATTATAGGGTTATTTAGAACTTGAAATATCATCATACTTATAATGTGAATATAATGAGGAACTCAGATTTTAGTGTTTTATTTACCACCAACTGAGGAGGAAACACTGCTACATACGTAACAGACGTTTTAGAGTTCACAGAAATAGAAAGAATTTTAGAAGCGGGAATGAATGTAAATTCTATATTCGCAAGAGGGGATTTTAAAGGAAAATTGTTAGCAATTAGATTAGACTCTTCAATAAGTTAACTGTTTTTTTTATTTATTTTCAGAATGTTTTTTATACTGATTATAGCTGGACAATTGCTATGTCACTGGACAGTTTCGATATAGCCACTAGACAATTTTGTTATGTCACTGGACACAACCTTGAAAGACCATTTTTGATTGTTTGAAGGTCACTGGACCACAAGGAATGGATTTATAAAAGTAAGGTATTTAATTTAGTTTAATTAATTATATTAGTAAGTAATCCATTGCTATTTGTATTGCAGAAACTTTTCACAACCGGATTTTGGTCTTTTGAAAGAGAAGTTAAACATCAGAATCTTAAGACACTTTTCAACAATTTACATATCACTATCATAAACTCCAGAGCCAAAAATACAGTTTCAAAATACATAGGAAGTTTCAAATGATATATGTCCTGGGCAGAAAATTATAAAGAAATAGATTCAGTACTTCCGAGTAGCGAATTACACGTAGCTCTTTATCTACAGTATCTTATGGGTACTCTTAAGCACCACAGCATTATAGAAAGTGCATTGTATGGCATCAATTGGGCTCATAATACTGCAGGTTTATCAGACCCATGTGAAGCAGATATTGTCAGAAGAAAAGTTGAGGTTTCAAAACAGACTTATTAAGAAAAAAGAACCGCTTACGGCAGATTTAATGAAATTACTGTTTGTAAGATTTAATACAGTTAATCGCACGTTAAAGGAGTTGAGGCTATTAGATCTATGTGCCTTATCGTATACCGGATTTTTACGGTATGTTGAGTTGAGTAATATCAAAGCGAATAATATTACTTTTCATAAAGAATACGTAGATATTTTTATTGAGAAAAGCAAGACGGATTGCAATAGAAACGGCAAAAATGTTTTAATTGCAAAGTTGAATACTCCACAATGTCCGGTTACTATTTTACAATGTTATATACGAGAAGCTAAAATAGAATTAAGAACAGACAAGTACATTTCTAGACCTCTTACTTACTAAGTCAGGACCATTGCGGTTTTCCAGTTTCCCGGTTGTTGACTGATTTTGTCTGTTTATTGATTTATGAGTTTTGAATTTCCCTTTGGAAGATTGCTCTGTGTTCGGTAATTTTGTTATTACCTTTATTTACTTTAAAAGAAATAAAAAAATGCATGATGAGGAACAGCAACATCAAACATTGTTACCCCCGTGAAAAATAAATCATAAGAGAAGCTTTATCATTAATTGGTATTAACATGAACAATAATGGCTTACACAGTTTAAGGCCAGGAGGGGCCAGTGCTGCTTACAAAGGCGGCGTGCCAGACAGACTCTTTAAGGTCCATGGTAGATGGAAGTCAGAAAATGCGAAAGACGGATACGTCTGTGAAGATTTAGAAAAACGATTATCTGTATCTAATGATCTGGGCATATAATCTGCTTTCTTTGTACCTCGAAATGGTCATTGCACCAGTAAATCTTTAATTGTGTTTGTGTTTTATTTATTAACAAGTATTGGTACATAACGCAAATACTTGGTTTTCGTCGTTTATATATAATATTATAGCTATCGGTACATAAATACTTTATGTTCATTTGAACAACGTGAATTAGAACATAAATATATTTATGTATATCGTGCGTAGTAATTTCTTAACGTATTAGTAAGAAGCGGTTTTCATAATACGGGGGTATTTAAAGAACTGTGAGAAGAATTCAGTATCGAGACTAGGCAGTGACCGTATCGAGCAGACCCATGAACATATTGTGAAGTCAAATTTCCAGTTACACCAAGAACTTTATAGTATAAAGAATATATCAGTATTATACGTAGCATGTTTGTACACACCTATATATTTTTTCCGGGTCATTATATAAATACAATGTATGTATATGTACAAATCAGTTTCTAATTTTTAAAATGTCTTTTATAGATTGGTAGAGAATTTCCAGTGACTTTTGACAGTTAAATATTAGTGAAAAATAAGTTGACTGTGTTGTGTAAAATGAACTTATTTATGATATGATGTTGTATGTTGTGTTTTAATACAATAGAAATGGTCACTGCGCCAGTAAATCTTTAATTGTGTTTGTGTTTTATTTATTAACAAGTATTGGTACATAACGCAAATACTTGGTTTTGGTCGTATATAGAATATTACAGCTATCGGTACATACACACTTTATGTTCATTTGAACAACGTGAATTATATGATTTGATTGATTTTTGGTGTTTAGCGCCACTTTCAGCAATATTTCAGCTATATCATGGTGAAAAGTTTAAATGTTCACAAGAAGCCGGAGTTCCCGGAGAAAACCACCGACCATGGGCAAGTTAAACTGGTAAACTTTATCACTTGCGGCTGTGAGTCGAGTGCACCCTTTTTGTAATTTACAAAACCTGGCGCGAACCCACGCCACGCCGTATCAGTGATAGGCTTGGATGTGTTGTTAGGTAATCCAACTACCTAACTCACTGAGCCACCCGTGAATTAGAACATAACTAAGATATACATTATTAAACATTATGGTACACTGCGCGCATTCATGGGTTACTGCATTATTTGGTCGTTCGTGACATATTTGTGATAGTAATACTCGTCAATTAGGAAACAAAGAATAAGGGTTATGGTTATGGTGGTTAGCACCTCTTTCAGCAATATAGTTTTATTGGTCGAGGAATGCGGAGTACCCGGAGAAAACCACCTGACGTAAGTCACTGACAAACTTTATCACATAATGTTGATATCGAGTACACCTCGCCTGATCGGGATTTGAACTCACACCTTTAGTGGTGATAGGCACTGATTGCATAGGTAGTTATAAATTCAACTTCCATACGATTACGACCATGACGGTCCCTTCAAAAAGTTATAGTATATATGATAAATAGGGAATAAATGTATAAATTAAGAACAACTAATACATACATTAAACATTATGGTACACTTTGGAATCGGATACACTTTTATAATATCAATAATGACATCTAGATAACCATTTCTAAAACTTGCCAGTACCGTAGTAGTATCTTTATCTGGGTGATCTGAACAAAAAAAAACATCATGAACCTGATTATATTTTATTGCAGTTTGATGGTACTGTTATGATAGATTCGGTTAAACACGGAAGACAAGTTTGAATATAACCAAGGGGTAATTAGAATCTGTATATCGAAAGGCAAGACAATATAATGGTCAAAAGAAAACGGAGAAAATGTCATGATATACAAAACATTGCACAGAAAAGGACAGAAAGAATTGTCGGTACCCTTGTATTATCTTTATCTGGGTGATCTGAAGAAAATAAAACACACCATGAACCTGATTATATTTTATATATAATGGACAAAAGAAAATGGAGAAAATGCAAACAATGATATACAAAACATTGCACAGAAAAATAAATTATTTACAAAAATACAACGACAGGACCAGCTGAAACTCCTTCCTTTATACATTACAACAAAGTACAGAGAGAAATCACCAAAGAAAGAATAGAGAGAAAAAAAATAGTACAAAGAGGACTAGTCGTGCCATTAAGGCCATAGGATTAGATTGGGATAAGCGGAACTAAATTATTGACTACATAGAAGGAAAATACGACATCTAAAATTAAAATAAGTCTTTAGATTAAATAGTTTGAAAGCATGACAAAAATCTAAAATATGAAGAAAGAAAAAAAAGAAATTATTTATCATTGTACAACGTTGGAAATATTAGATCCATGCATGTACAATTTGTTTTTGCATATGCCTTTGATATTTGAAAAATAAGACTAGATTACATTACAATGGAAATTGTAGTCTGATTTGGTATACTTTTGAAATTTTAGTGTCCACATAAACACTCTATTTGGTTCGTCTTTACACCCAGTTGCAGGATCTTATGCTGTTAGCTTTATTTCATATCTTGATGTTCTACACGACTTAACTATATCTGTAGAATGACAGGTGTCTCATTAGAGGGAGAAACTGCTTACCCTTCGCGAGCACGTGGGTTCACCCTAATCAGTTTTGATAGGGTCAGTGATGCTGAACTTTTTAGTTTTCTGTTTTGTGTTGTGTATTTTAGCTTTTTTTTGTCTGCGTACTGTTTGATTTGTGCCCAATAGATTACCATTCTTGATTCCCCTGGGTTTTATTACGGTCAGTGTTGCTCATATGTTCAGTTTTCTGTGTTGTGTATGTTTGTTTGTATTCGTGCTGTGTATTGTGTATGTTTGTTTGTCTTCGTACTGTGTATTGTGTATGTTTGTTTGTCTTCGTGCTGTGTATTGTGTATGTTTGTTTGTCTCCGTTCTGTGTATTGTGTATGTTTGTTTGTCTTCGTACTATGTATTGTGTATGTTTGTTTGTCTTCGTACTATGTATTGTGCATGTTTGTTTGTCTTCGTCCTGTGTATTGTGTAAGTTTGTTTGTCTTCATACTGTGTATTGTGTAAGTTTGTTTGTCTTCGTACTGTGTATTGTGTAAGTTTGTTTGTCTTCATACTGTGTATTGTGTATGTTTGTTTGTCTTCGTACTGTGTATTGTGTAAGTTTGTTTGTCTTCGTACTGTGTATTGTGTATGTT
>MJUT01059228.1:6027-16722 GCA_002080005.1 Gigantidas platifrons
TTTAGCTCACCTGACCCAAAGGGTCATGTGAGCTATTGCCATCACTTGGCGTCCGTCGTCCGTCCGTCCGTAAACATTTCAATCTTCTTCTAGAGAACCACTGAAGCAAATGGGACCAAACGTGGCAGGAATGTTCATTTGCATGGTCTAACCAAGTGTTGTTACTTTCGTTACGATCGGTTATCCAATATGGCTGCCAGGGGCCATTATTGCCTCTGATTGGCTGAAATTTCAAAGATCTTCTTCTCCGATACAACATGGAGGATGGAATTGAAATTGTCATGAATGATCATTGCAAGCTGCTAACCAAGTGTTGTTACTTTTTGGACCGATTGAAAATCCAAGATGGCCACCAGCAGGGGACATAATTTAACATAGTGACCCTATGGGAAATATGTAAAACAAACTTCTTCTCAAGAACCACTGAATGGATAGGAACCATACTTGGCAGAAATGTTCCTCACGAGGTCCTGATCAAGTTTTGTTACTTTTTGTTCTGATCGGTCATGCAACATGGCTGCCAGTGCCCATAAAAGCCTCTGATTGGCCGAAATTTCAAAGATCTTCTTCTCAGATACTACGTGGAGGATGGAATTGTAAGTTGTCAAGAAAGATCATTGCAAGATGCTAACCAAGTGTTGTTACTTGTTTGGCTGATCGAAAATCTAAGATGGCTGCCAACGGCAAGTCATAGTTTAATGTATGACCCTATGGGAAATATGATAAAAAAAAATTCTCAAGAACTACTGAAGGGATTATTGGAACCATACTTGACAGAAATGTTCCTTACAAGGTCCTAATCAAATGTTGTTACTTTTTGTTATGATTGGCCATCCAACATGGGCTGCCACAATGAACCCAGGTGAGCAATTACAGGCTCTTGGGAGCTTCTAGTCATCAAATTCTCAAAATTTTAATACTTTTCGTCCTTTATTTCAAAAACTATAAGAGATAGATTTTAAGTTTAACGACAAAAATGTTCACTCTGTCAAGATATACCCACCCTGAAATTTTGCAGTAAATCTGATTACCCATCTTGGAGTTATTGCCCTTTTTTCATCAAATATTTTGAAATTTTAATACTTTTCGTCTTATATTTCAAAAACAATAAGAAATAGAGGTTAAGTTTAATCGCAAAAATGTGCAGCATGTCAAGATCTACATACCCTGCAATTTTCAAGGAAATCCCAACACCCATTTTGGAGTTATTGCCCTTTTTTCATCAAATTTTTCAAAATTTTAATACCTTTCGTACTTTATTTCAAAAACTATTAGAGATAGATGTTAAGTTTGAACGACAAAAATGTTCAGTATGTCAAGATCTACGTACCCTGCAATTTTGCAGTAAATCGGATTACCCCTCTTGGAGTTATTGCCCTTTTTTCATAATTTTTTTTTGAAATTTTAATACTTTTTGTCTTATATTTCAAAAACTATAAGAGATAAAGGTTAAGTTTAAACTGCAAAAATGTGCAGCATATCAAGATCTACCTACCCTGCAATTTTGAAGTAAATCCCATTACCTAATTTTGGAGTTATTGCCCTTTTTTCATCAAATTTTCAAAATGTTAATACTTTTCGTCCTTTATTTCAAAAACTATAAGAGATAGATTTTAAGTTTAAACTATAAAAATGTTCACTATGTCACGATCTACGTACCCTGCAATTTTGAAGTAAATTTTATTACCCATTTTGGAATTATTGCCCTTTTTTCATCAAATTTTCTAAATTTTAATACTTTTCGTCTTGTATTTCAAAAACTATAAGAGATAGAGGTTAAGATTAAATTGCAAAAATTTGCAGCATTTCAAGATCTACATACCCTGCAATTTTGAAGTAAATCCCATTACCCAATTTTGGAGTTATTGCCCTTTTTTCATCAAATTTTCAAAATGTTAATACTTTTCGTCCTTTATTTCAAAAACTATAAGAGATAGATATTAAGTTTAAATTACAAAAATGTTCAGTATGTCAAGATCTACATACCCTGCAATTTTGAAATAAGTTTGATTACCCATCTTGGAGTTATTGCCCTTTTTAGCTCACCTGACCCAAAGGGTCATGTGAGCTATTGCCATCACTTTTCGTCCGTCGTCTGTCGTCCGTCCGTAAACATTTCACATTTTAATCTTCTCCTCAGAAACTACAGGGCCAATTGCTACCAAACTTTGGTGGAATGGTCCTTGGATGGCCCCCTTCCAAAATTGTGTCCTGTGATCCCGACTTCAAACCAAGATGTCCGCCAAGCTAAAAATAGAAAAAAGGGGGGATGAAATTTCAATAGTCTATTGCTGCTTTAGTATAAGTCAAAATGAGCTCAAATGTTAACTGCAGCTACATGGCAATGAGTAGTTTAACATATATTACGGGTTTTTGATAAAAGATCACATTTAAATCTTCTCCTCTGAAACCGCTGAACCAAATTAAACCAAACCTGGCAGGAATGGTCCCTGGGTGGGTCCCTTTCAAAATTGTGTCCGACAGTCCCGCCCTCCATTCAAGATGGCTGCTGTTACTAAAAATAGAAATTTCTTCAATTGTCCATTGCTGCTTTAGTATAAGTCAAAATTAGCTCAAATTTTAACTGCATCTACATGGCAAGGGGTAGTTTAACATATATTACATATATTACATATATGTAATAGTCCTTTATTTCAAAAACTATAAGAGACAGATGTTAAGTTTAATAGCAAAAATATGCACCATGTCAAGATCTACCTACCCTGCAAGTTTGAAGTAAATCCCATTACCCATTTTGGAGTTATTGCCATTTTTTCCATCAATTTTTTAAAATTTTAATACTTTTCGTCTTATATTTCAAAAACTTTAAGAGATAGAGGTTAAGTTTAAACTGCAAACATGTTCAGTATGTCAAGATCTATCGACCAAGATGGTCCCCACAGCCGAACTTAGTTTAACATAGGACCCTATGGGAAATTCACATACAAATCTTCTTGTCTGGAATCAGTTGCTCAATTGGAACCAAACTTTGATAAAATATTCATTGGATGGTCCTCTTCCAAAATTGTGTCTGGTGGTCCCGCCTTCTGACCAAGATGGCTGCACAGCTGAACTTAGTTTAACATAGGACCCTATGGGAAATTCACATAAAAACCATCTTGTCTGGAACCAGTAGCTCAATTAGAACCAAACTTTGATGGAATAGTCATTCGATGGCCCTTTTCCAAATTGTGTCCTGCAGTCACACTCTCCCACCAAGATGGCCACCACAGTGCAGTTGCGTTGTTATTGAAAGCAGCTTTGATCCAGGTGAGCTATTACAGGCTCCTGGGAGCCTCTGGTTAAAGGTGAAAATTTAATGAAAATCTCCTTAGAAATGACTTCACGAGAATGTTATGAAAATAAGTGGTTTTATATGAAATACATAGGGAAGATGGCGGAAACGGAATCACTTTTATCCACATGCTGTACACGTTACTACACTGGTTATGAGAATTAAGATATTGTATCGATACTCTGCCTATGAATGATCCTTTTGATTTATTACAAGATACCAACAGTCTAACATCAGGGGATATCAAAATAAATCGGGATGTAAACATTTTATTACAAGGCTTCACATCGAAAAAAAAACGAACCAGAAATGTTTACCGCTAACAAAATATACGGAAAATACCGGACCGGAAATGATTTTTTCCGGATTAAAAAAAATATATATATATATGAAATCGGCAAAAATCAGAGTGGCGATTCCGTTGAACAAGACATCAATTTGGTGTGGCCTAAATATAAACTGACTACAAATTCATATTGTATTCTACCACGTTTATAATTTGTTACTGGTCAGAATGATGTATGCTAAGATTAGTAATAGTTACATATAAATTGACTGCTGTGTTCATATTGTATTCTACCAAGTTGATGATTTGTTACTGGTCAGAATGCTGTATGCTACGATTAGTAATAGTTACATATAAATTGACTGCTGTGTTCATATTGTATTCTACCAAGTTTATGATTTGTTATCGGTCAGA
The DNA here is from genome assembly GCA_002080005.1 of Gigantidas platifrons. Taxonomy (NCBI): domain Eukaryota; kingdom Metazoa; phylum Mollusca; class Bivalvia; order Mytilida; family Modiolidae; genus Gigantidas; species Gigantidas platifrons. Next base: position 10,023 of record MJUT01059228.1, read on the forward strand.
ATGTTGTATGCTACGATTAGTAATAGTAACAAATAAATTGACAAGCTGTGTTCACAGATCTACTTAAAATACTGTAGAAATGATTGAATGTATTAAAATAGAATATTAATCAGCAACTGCGTTCTTTCATTTACTTAAGATGTTGTAGGGATACCCTTTGAATATTAGAGTTTGACAAGAAATGGACATATGTATTCTTTAATATACCACAATTGTTGTAAGAATGCTATTGGAGTTATTAAAACTAGACAAGAAATTTACTTATGTGTTCTCAAATATAGTTTAAATGTTATTGGGATATGCATGAAGGTATTTAAACTATTCAAGAAATTGACATCTGTGTTCACAAATATACTTACGATGTTGTAGGAATACCCTGGGAGGTCAAGCAAATGGACACAGAATCTGCAGCTGTTTTCACCAATTTATTAAAAGAAGAAAGCTACCACCAGTTTGAAACACGTGCTATGTTACTTGGGGAAAAGGGGACTGGTAAAACAACTGTAGCAAGATTTCTTGTGGGAAATGGGCCAACGAAAGTCAGAATATCTACTGAAGGCATAGATCTTTATACTGCTCTGGCATTTATTGACCGAGAGACAAATAAATGGCTGAATGGTAAACAAGGTAAGTAATTGCTGATTTGTATTTGGTAATGATTTATTTACTAATAACCCAAATAGAAGACAGTGTTAAATATGTGGGGAAATATCAAATAAAAATATACTTCAATGGAGAAAAATTGAAATAGGGGTTTAACGACCCAACTGTATTTAGCATGAATTATCCATGTTAAATTAGGTTCAATCTTGTACAGATAAAGACCTCAGGTTCTACATGGTATGAAACACACTTGTGATTAAACAGTAAAGCATATGCTGCAGACAAGGAAATGTGTTTTAATCCTTTCCCTGACATACTGATTAATGGAGCTGCTGTTGTGAATGACATGCATCATCATTGTGTTATACAGAACCAAATATACACAAAGGAAGACCAAGTGGTTGATGGGGTCTAATGGCATAAACGTCCAAACGGACATTAATCATTGTGATATATAGATTCAAGTTTTTCTTAGGGCGAATATAAATCCCAAATTTAGGCTCTATGGGTTCACTGTCGTTGTGGACTAAGGTTAAATGGTAGGCTGCAATAGGGATTATATAAGAATTAGGAATAAAAATTGTGTTTTGCATGACAGCTGGTCACATTCAGATTATTGTGAAATGAAAATTCAATTTTAACCAATGAATGTTCCTTGAAAATTGGAGTTAGGTTAAATAAACCAGGTGAGCTGTACAACAACCATACATTTCTGTAACTAGACAAACAATATCTGAGATATGGAAGAATATGATTTCAAATTATTTGAAATAAAGCTTTCATAATTAACAGCAGAGAATATAACATGCATAACATTTTCTGTTATATTTGTAGAAACAATGGATTTATTTTAATTTGTGTGTTTTTTCAATATTATATGTGATAGGTCTGCCCTTTTAATGTCAGAACTGTACATATAACCAGCCAGTATATATTTTTCTTTTCCGTACAGATTTTACATTGGAGGAAGTCATGGTTAGTAAATCTCTCAGGCAATCTATAGATCCAATGAATCCTGAGTTGCCTGACACTTCTGTCGTCGGGTCGTCTGTCCCTACTGCTGCCGGGACCTCTAGTCAACAGCAACAATCATCACTGACTGAACCAGAAAACAAAGAGGTGTATGTCCCTACTTCTGCTGGGGCCATTAGTAAACAGCAAGAATCATCACTGAATGAGCCAGAAAATAAAGAGGTGTATGTCCCTACTGCTGCTGGGGTCATGAGTAAACAGCAACAATCATCACTGAATGAGCCAGAAAACAAAGAGGTGTCTGTCCCTACTGCTGCTGGGGCCTTTAGTAAACCGCAAAAATCATCACTGAATGAGCCAGAAAACAAAAATGTGTCTGTCCCTACTGCTGCCGGGGCCTTTAGTAAACTGCAACAATCATCACAGACTGAACCAGAAAATACAGAGGTGCCTGTCCCTGCTGCTGCCCGGGCCTTTAGTAAACTGCAACAATCATCACTGAATGAACCAGAAAACAAAGAGGTGCCTCTACCTAGTGCTGCCAGTGTTGTTAGAAAACCAAGGATAATTGATAGGGTCAAGTCTTTCTTTGGAGTGAGAAAGAAGGTAAATGAGATCAAAATATCAGTAACTCAGGAAGAATTATTAAAAAAGTCATGGGTAGTCAGCAAGAAGAAATTACATCAGAGAAAAATAGTTCCAGTAATAATTTGGGATTTTGGTGGACAAGATGTGTTCTACAGTACCCATCAGACGTTTCTTACATACAGAGCAATATACATGCTTGTTTTAGATGGTAGTAGGACCCTAGATGAACCTTGTCCCTTTGAACAGTATCTTCCAGGAAAAGGTGGAGCTAAAACACAAAGAGGTAGTAGTTCTTTTTATACATATGATATTTAATTATTCTAACATGACACCAAATATTACCAGTATATATATACAGTATAACTTTTATTTGAACAAGCTTTAAAAATAGCTATCAAAGTGAGTCAATGTGGGAAGGTTTTCAGGACTGTTTCGTAGCGTGTGCAAGTCATTTATTTTTACAATGTATGTATATTGTTGTTATTTTGTAATGTCGAAACATCGAAAAGAACTTCCAAATTATACTACAAAGAGCAGAAACAGGTGCCATATTAAGCTGTTTCAATTGTGTTTTCTTTCACATCCGTGTTTATACTATTCCCTTTTCTGACCATATGCTCAACATAAATCAGGTACCAGGAAAGCTGTATAATGTGCTATACTAGAATGACACTGAGTACCCAAAATCACACAATTACATGATAAGATTATCCTTTACTTTAAGGGTGTAGACCTGGGTTACCCTAAAATTTTCCCATCAATCAATTTTTTTTAAATTTGCATCATGGAATAGTTATGTCTAAATACATTATCTGCCAAAGTTTCACATTTTTTTACCATGCCGTTTTCTCCATAGCACATCCTAAATATAGCAATTTTCGGGGTATTCTGGATGCCAGATGGTAATACTAGTTTCGGAATATTCTAATAGATATGCACATTTACTTCTGATTGAAAGGGAATATTTTGGTTTAAATACACTTGAGAGTGTTGTTGTTGAATAAATATGAAATATCTAGCATATCTGAATATCCTGTTTGGAGATAATCACGTGCAAAACAGTGGAAACTGCAAAAAAGGGGGATGTCCTGAGGACCACCTTGGTATTAAAAATCGGATTAAAAAAAATTTCTGTCAATTAATTTCCACCAAAAAATGTTACACTGAAGAATAGACATATAGACATCATTGCACCAAATTATACAAACTTTTACAGTCTGATTTTTTAAATATTTAAATTTATGTTTTTCATAGCACCCAGAAAAAAAAATGAAATTGTCGAGGANGGGGGGGGATCAAAAGCATATTGTTGGCCCTCCACCCTCTTGATCCTGGGGGTCAATTGCCCCCATGCCCCGTTCCACCACCTATGAATGAATGTCCTGCTTAATTATTATTTTTATGTTGTTTTTCTTAGAATTTGTTAGTAATCATTTGTTACTGTGAGTTTGAATATTTATTTCTGGTAGGAAATTCTAGCAAAATATAGTAAAAAACTGTAGTATAAAAGTATTGATATTTCTAATGGTCTGCAATATAAAACACATGTATATTTAATTTTTAGTATCTTAAAAGTTTGCATTGTTCATTTTTTGAATAAATTGTAAAATTACCTTGAAATATTTCACCCAAAAAACTTCTAGAAAAATTTGGTCAAACTCAAATGACATGTGTTATAATAACTGATTGTTACAGTTTTCTCCACTTCTTTTGCAAGTTATGTACATAGTTGTAAAGTATACATTTTTTATGTTCCTTATCATGTTAATTATCTGTTAGTGAGAGATAATTCACCAAACTGTAAGCCAGTGAAAAGTCATGAAAATTTGATGTTTTATATGAAACAGACATGAAACAATGACACTTGTACTTCAATGTAATGAGATATCCTGCATTAATATGCTTTGTGATATGATATTGACAAATTCCTTGAAGACCCTACCTTTGAAATATTGTAATCTTTTGTTTTGCATCAATCCCAGAATAGAGGTACAAGTATAATACATTGTATACATTTATCAAACTAGAGGTTACAATGGCAACACTGATAAAACAAATATTTTGATGAAACAGTTTTGTAGTATATTTTTTGGTTTGATTATAAAATAATACATACATTTCTGTTTAAAGTGGTTTTTCACTTTATTATGGTTTGTCAGATTAACAAATTGTTTCAAGATGACTTAGATACCAGTTCAATGCCCTACTCACACAGGGGGGGGGGTCACTTCCTATACTTGTATTATACAGACATGCCCGCTGGATTGGGTCGGTTTTTTGAGCTATCAAATATATGACTGGGGTGGAAAATTTGCATTAGGATATGTCAATGGCTGGTAATTGGTAAACTTAATATATGAATATATAAATAAGTCTTATCTTTAATAAAATGATACACAAATAAATTCCTATGTCTGATCACTACAATCTGCAGTCGATGTCCTGCACAAAAATGATGTCCTGCAGGGAATCTGACATTTAATCCTCCGATAATTGAATAATCAAGTGTCAAATTAATATATTACAGAATGTCTCTTATCTGGACCATGTCGGTACAAACAATTAATAATTAGCAATCTCGGTTTCAGGTAAATAAAATATATGAATGGGTCCACATTTTATAGGTAAGGAATATATGAATGGGTAGGATTTTTTTAATGTGTCAATATATGACTGGGGGGGGGNGGGGGGGGGGGGTGTTTTCCAATTCCCAGCTAGCTAAACCCCTGTACCTCAAATTACCAGAAGCGACCCCCGTGCCTACTCACTCTCTATCAAAGTCTCAGGCTCTGCCTTCGACTTTGATAGACGCTCTTAGAGCATTGTCCAGAGAGTAATATCAATTAAAAGTAACATTTTCAATATTTTAAAATAGGTCAATAAAAACATTCCATCGGACATGATTTTTGATATGGCAACTTTGTCTGAGAACCAGACTTATTATCCCCCTGCGATAGCGGTGAGGGATATAGTAATTGCGGCCGTCTGTCTGTCCGTCTCACTTTCTTGTTTACATGGCAATATTTGAAGCAAGGGTTTTGGGGAAAAATTTAGTTTTTGGTTGAAAAATCACCAATTTTGATAATTGTGTCTTGTTTATGCGATAACTTTAGTAAACATGTATAGATTTGAATATTTTTTTGCATGTGGCTTGTAATTATCATTATCTTGGATGGGTTCTTACGTGGAAATATTTGAGGTAAAAGTTTTGGGGGAAAATCTTAGTTTTTGGTTGAAAAATCACCAATTTTGAGAATTGTGTCTTGATCATGCTGCAATATACTCCATCCTTCAATAAAGTATGTTATACATTAAGACTGCAAGGCTGCTTTCTATAAATATATAAAACTGAATATTATGCAAGTGTGGGGGGATACGTCGCGCATTTATGCGCTAGGCGGTTATTTTATTTATTTTATTTGGCAGGGTTGGAAATTTGTTGAAAATTTAACCAGTTCTAAACTCTAAATTTTACTTAAAGTTACTATATAACAATGCAAATTTAGTAGAATTTTAGCTAGCCCTGTCCCAAAGTTACCAGTCTTGGACTTGTGGGCAGACTGTTATTTCCAACTCTGTATTTGGCCTTATCTACTGTAAACCATTAAACTTTCATGACTAATACTTCTAGCTTTCATTTTTCATATTTTGCTGTCTGAAGACTGTTTCATGGAGATTTAATTTTGCCTCCTCCAGTTTGTTGGAATATTCTTCCCCTGTATACCAATATCTCATTGTTTTATTTAAAATTCTATTTTTGTATAAAATGTTTGTAAATATATGAAAAAAGTACAAATAAAATGTATTAAAGTTATTCATCTTTTCATCAGAACTTTATGAACATGATGTTACAAGGAATTTTACCTTACGTGAGAAAAAAAAAGTTACAATTATGGTTTTCCGTCGGTCAGATACTTAAACATAGCATCCAAATAATGATAATTATCATATATCTTTATAGTCCAATTACATGTAGGATTGATTGTTGGTTGTTGCATGATTAACATCCAGTCGCACATATTCCGTGCATTATCAGGAAGAGAATAAGTAACAATGGATCAAGTCTGGAAGGTCAGAAAAGTGGGTGGACTGAAATGTAGGGTAGGAAATTTCGACTGCCACTGGAAAATGAAGGCATGATAAGAAATTTTGCCTTGCAATAGGCCACCTATGGACCCCTCACGAGAGTTGTTGCAAGAGTTCTTTAACACGCAAAGAGCGTGGCACTCTCTCAACACAGGCCATGGGATTTTACGCCCCCAGTCCGACTGGATGCTCCCTCAGCAAGGGTCTTGCTGCCGGACAGGAGAAGTCCAGGTAGGCCACTACAAAGTAGCTGTATTTCTATACCCTACTACCCACTTGAAGGGAGGGGGAGTATGGTTTTTTCCTTAAAAAAATATTCTGATTCCCAATGTTGCTGAAAAAAAATATTTTAAATGGTCGGTCCCTTAGGAAACTGACAACAAAATAATGGAACAAGTGCTTATATACTTTTTGTGTGACCTGCGTAACAGAATGAACTCATAGGTTAATT
>MJUT01059228.1:29257-42370 GCA_002080005.1 Gigantidas platifrons
TCCAGGTAATGTACATTTATAATGAGACTTGTAAACCAGGATATCCAGCTAATGTACATTTATAATGAGACTTGTAAACCAGGATATCCAAGTAATGTACATTTATAATGAGACTTGTAAACAAGGATTTCCAGGTAATGTACATTTATAATTTATAAAAGAACAAAGACACCAGTACAAAACCAAACTTTAACTGGACAACGCCTAATTTTGCTTAAACACAAACTTAACTGGACAAAGCTTAATTTTGCTTAAACACGGACTTTAACTGGACGAAGCCTAATTTTGTTTAAACACATACTTTAACTGGACAAAGCCTAATTTTGTTTAAGCACAAATTTTAACTGGACAAAGTCTAATTTTTTTTAAACACGGACTGTAACTGGACAAAGCATAAGTTTGTTTAAAGACGGACTTTAACTGGACAAAGCATAATTTTGTTTAAACATGGACTTTAACTGGACGAAGCCTAATTTTGTTTAAACACATACTTTAAATGGACAAAGCCTAATTTTGTTTAAGCACAAATTTTAACTGGACAAAGTCTAATTTTGTTTAAGCACAGGCTTTAACTTGACAAAGCATAAGTTTGTTTAAAGACGGACTTTAACTGGACAAAGCATAATTTTGTTTAAACACCAACTTTAACTGGACAAAGCATAATTTTGTTTAAACACAAACTTTTTCTGGACGACGCCTAATTTTGTTTAAGCACAAACTTTAACTTGACAAAACCTTTTTTTTAAACACAAACTTTTACTGGACAAAGCCTAACTTTGTTTAAAAACAAATTTTAACTTTGCAAAGCCTAATGTTGTTTAAGCGTAAACTTTAACTGGACAAGGCCTAATTTTGTTTAAGCACATGCTTTAACTGGACAAAGCCTAATTTTGTTTCAACACCAACTTTAACTGGACAAAGCCCAATTTGTTTAAACACAAACTTTAACTGGATAACGCCTTATTTAGTTTAAACACAAACTTTAACTGGATAACGCCTTATTTAGTTTAAACACAAACTTTAACTTGACAAAACCTTTTTTTTAAACACAAATATTAACTGTACAAAGCCTAATTTTGTTTAAACACACACTTTAACTAGAAGAAGACCAATTTGGTTTAAACACTAACTTTAACTGAACAAGGCTAATTTGTTTAAACAGTGTTTTGACATATAAGTTAAGTGTGATATTTAGCCTGTTATATGTTATTGTGTAGTGTAAGAGTATAATGTAAGACGTCCAGTATAATGTGACTGTATTTTGTATAGCTTGTGAATATCTCCATTTTAGCACACCTGGACCAATTGTTTAACTCATTTCAGCGATTTTCCTAAAAAAAAATACAGGATATGGTCAGAACAGATAAAAAGGGACTGTAATAGTTTCAGCTGTTTTTCATTGATTTTTACCGATTTTATTTTCTCACTAGAATCAGCCTGAAAAAATGTCGGTATTATAATCTCTTTTGTTCCATCGTTATCATATGTTGTAGGAGATAATTGGGTGACATTTTTACTTGTTGAAACATTTTAGTATGGCAGCTAGAAAAAAGTATATTTTATGCGATCTGATTGGTGTAATTTTATATAAAAAAAAACCTTGAAGACACACCACATGTGTGATAGAATTGTTACAGTATATGAACGTGTGTCCACCACCACAGGACAAAGTTATAATATAGTACTCCAATAAGAAATAAACATTTAATAATGAAACTCTATATGTATAGTTGCTGTCGTTAGTTGGGGATGGTGACAAGTGCAGTTTTATGTGCAACACTTTAAATACAATACTGTTATTATTCCCTTGCCAACGAAATTACGAAGGGATATAGTAACGCTTCCTTCTGTCCGTCCTTTCGTAGCATCCTTGTGAACACTCTAGAATCAACATCCTTCAATGGATTTTGACCAAACGTGGTACATACTAAAGTCCTTAAGAGAATCTGGAACCCTTTTGATTTTCTAGGTCAAAGTCACTGGGTCAACTTTTTAGGCGAGGGGATACGCCACGCTTTGCGTTCCCCTTGTTCCTATTATAATTGATTTCAAAATAAGTTGGGTGTTTTTTCGCCATGAAAAGGTGCTAAAAATTAAATTAAACATTGCTTAATATTGGTGATAACGTCGGCAGAATTATGTCATAGCAAAAGATGACATCATATTTACATTTTCAGAGGACAGCTTACTTTTTTATTTATTTTTATTGGGCTATTTGTACGTCTCATATTTGCATGAATATAACACTGATTTCTTAGGTTACTTACTTTACTTTTATTTGTCCTCTTCGTCCCCGATGGGGCATAAGGCATCGACAATTTGTCTACTATTTTCTATTGGCGACGTTTCAGTAACTTAATCTTTTTTGACAGGGCGGGGTTGTTAGCCCTTCACCACACCTACACCCTGTTGGACTTTCTGGGTTAGTTTAAGCATATTTTATTAATTAATTCAATATAACATTACAATATTCAACTATATACATTGCATTATAGGAGGTAATTAATAGGAATGGGAAACAAGTTCCAAGAACTTATATTAATCCCGATCCGTAGAAATAAATGTATTTATAACATAATGTAAATCTGTAAGGGGGAGAAACATAAAGAACTAACTAATAATATTTTGATATAAATTACAGAAGGTGTAAAAAGAAAAAACAAATGCAGTTGTTATAAAAAATGTTTGATGCAAAGTAATTAAAAAATAATAATAATAAGAAAGAAATAGGGGAACTAGGTACTGCTGATGTTAGATGAAATGTTTACTGTTTGCTATAAAGTTTTGTACATTTAAAAATAAACTGTTATTTTGATCGTCTGTGAGGTCAGGTGATCCAAAAAGTAAACGGTCAACCGTCAAGGTCATAGGAATATCAATTGATTCGATATACCGATTTCTCGAATCATTGAATGTGTGGCAATAAAAAAGATAATGTGAGTTAGTTTCATGTATCTAAGATAGATATGATCTCAGCTGAGTACTCTTGTCATGACATTCTGGGTTGCCCTTCCCATAGATGACTGCATTCACCCTGGTCACAAGTTTCATCTACCTGAAATGTATTGTCATAGATTCAATGATTCGAGAAATCGGTATATATCGAATCAATTGATATTCCAGAGTTATCTCCCTTAACCTTTCAGTTTTCCACGTTATCCACAAGGTAGTGGAGCTATTTTACCCACAACTGGGACCCTCTTCCGTTAGCCCAACACTAAGTCTTTTGTCTGCTCACCACGGGGAGGGGGAAGTAGGTTTTTGAGCAAGGATTTTTTTTAGGTAGATGTTTTTTTAATTTTATCTTATTTCAATAATTTGGAAAATATTTTAAAGTTCTTTGATGAAACCACTGAACCATTTGAAAATAATATAAAGGTAAATATCGAATTGAGTGTGCAAGACACGTTTCTGTAATAATGTTTATCTGTACATTGATAGATAAAGGATTGTAAAGTCAAATAATCTGAAAAATCATTTGGAGTAAGAAAGCCATCAGACCTAAACATGATAGTTAAAATCAGCAAAAATCACAACATTGTTTCAAGTCGGAGTACATAGTGACCTAGATTTATACATTTATTTATTTTTCGTAAGATCATCTCTTGTTTTTATTTTCAGTAACAAACGGTGAATTTTTACAGCAGCGACCTACTGCTCGTCACTTACAAAGACTCTCGCTGGAATATAACATTGATGAAGTGGGTGACATCGTTACATTTTCTGGATTACCATACGCAGTTTGGTATGAGGTTAAGATCTCCACCGAATTCACCAATGAGATGAAGAAATTTGAAGGACTGAAAAGATGTTGTGAGAAAAATGCTTTAACATTTAAAGATTTAAAAGAAGTAGTTGAAAAAGAAAATATACGAACAGCACATATCATCTGTAAAGTAAGATTAAAATAGTTAACCTGTCTAGGTAGAACAACTAGATGAAATAATGTGTACAACTATCATAAATTAGTACCTAATTTTTAACCCTGAAGTAGTATGTGTTACATTAATCGTCTTAAGTCACTAATTTTGAACCCTGAAGTAGTATGTAACCCTAACCCTAACGCCTCAAAATCAACAGTGAGGGTCGGTTAAGAATGAAACTTTACGACGAAAGAGATGATTTCAATTGTCCCATTGTGAACTTTCCATTTATATGTAGCGACATTCCAGTAGCACCTGCATATGGAGTATATACCTTTCAGATGATACGATATTCCAGAGCTTGTGGTTCCTATTAGGATTTCCTTGATAGAGGGTTGCCGCTAACAAGGAAACTACTGAACCAAGGGTTCCTTTTGGTAAAGTTGAAGTACACACTTCAAAAATTTTACGGTCGCCACCATTTACCGTTATGGAATATTCTGTGTCACAAATGACCACAGATATGTTCCGCTTGTCGTAAACACTTCCCGCTCCTTTCCTCATTCACGACTTTTTACCGGGTTTGTAACTAGATTAACAAGACAGGTGCTACTAGTGGAGCAGGAACTGCCTACCCTTCCGGAGCACCTGAGTTCACCCCCGATTTTTGGTGGGGTTTGTGTTACTCGATCTTTAGTTTTATATGTATGTTTTGTCGATCGTTGTTTGTCCTTTTGTACTTTTTCTTTTGGCCATTGTGTTGTCTGTTCTTCTTCGATATACGGTTTCTGATTGTCCCTTTGGTATCTTCAAACTCTTCTTATGTGTACGTCAGTCATCTTTGGTCCCTAATGATGAACCTGAAGTAGTATGTGTACGTCTATCGTCGTAATCCCTAATTGTTAACCCTCAAGTAGCACGTATACGTAAATCGTATTTGGTCCCTATTGTTGAACCCTTAAGTAGCATATGTACGTCAATCGTGTCTTTAGTCCCTAATTGTGAACTCTTTAGTAGTATTTAAACGTCAATCGTCTTTGGTCACTAATTGTGAACCTGAAGTAGTATGTGTACGTCAGCCATCTTTGGACCCTAATTGTGAACCATAAAGTAGTATGTACACGTCAATCGTGTTTGGTCCCTAATTGTGAACCATGAAGTAGTATATACATGTCAGTCATCTTTAGTCTCTAATTGTGAACCATGAAGTGGTATATACATTTCAATTGTCTTTGGTCCCTAATTGTGAACCCTGAAGTAGTATATACACGTCAATCGTCTGGTTCCTAACTGTGAACCCTGAAGTAGTATGTACACGTCAATGGTCTTTGGACCCTAATGTGGAACCTTGAAGTAGTATATACACGTCAATCGTCTTTAGTCTCTAATTGTTAACCCTGAAGTAGTATATACACGTCGATTGTCTTTGGTCCCTAATTGTGAACTGAAGCAGTATGTACATGTCTAACGTTTTTAGTACCTAATTGTGAACCCTTAAGCAGTATGTACACGTCAATCATCTTTAGTCTCTAATTGTTAACCCTGAAGTAGTATATACACGTCGATTGTCTTTGGTCCCTAATTGTGAACCCTGAAGCAGTATGTACATGTCTAACGTTTTTAGTCCCTAATTGTGAACCCTGAAGCAGTATGTACATGTCTAACGTTTTTAGTCCCTAATTGTGAACCCTAAAGCAGTATGTACATGTCACTCATCTTTAGTCCCTAATTGTGAACCTTGAAGTAGTATGTACACGTCAATCGTCTTTGGTTCCCAACTGTGAACCCTGAAGGAGTATCAACACGTCAATGGTCTTTGGTCCCTAACTGTGAACCCTGAAGTAGTATGTACACGTCAATGGTCTTTGGTCCTTAATGTTGAACCATGAAGTAGTATGTGTATGTCAATCATCTTTAGTCCCTAATTGTGAACCCTGAAGTAGTATTTACACGTCAATCGTCTTTGGTCTCTAATGTTGAACCCTGAAGTAGTATACAGTATACACGTCAATCGTCTTTGGTCCCTAATTGTGAACTCTGAAGTAGTATGTGTACGTCAGCCATCTTTGGTCCCTAATGTTGAAGTAGTATGTGTACGTCAGCCATCTTTGGACCCTTATGTTGAACACTGAAATAGTATATACACGTCAATCGTCTTTGGTCCCTAATGTTGAACCCTGAAATAGCATGTATACGTAAATCTTCTGTGTTCCCTAACGGTGAACCCTGAAGTAGTATGTACACGTCAATGGTCTTTGGTCCGTAATTGTGAACCCTGAAGTAGTATGTGTACGTCAATCATCTTTGATCCCTAATTGTAAACCCTGAAGTAGTATGTGTACGTCAATCATCTTTGATCCCTAATTGTGAACCCTGAAGTAGTATGTATACATAAATCTTCTGTGGTCCCTAACTGTGACCCCTGAAGTAGTATGTATACGTCAGTCCCTTATGCTTAACCTGAAGTAGCAGGTAAAAGTAAATCGTCTTTAGTCCATAATTGTGAACTCTGAAGTAGTATGTGTACGTCAATCGTCTATGGTCCCTAATTGTGAAACCTGAAGTAGTATCTATACGTCAATCTTCTCTGGTTCCTAACTGTGAACCCTGAAGTAGTATGTACATGTCAATGGTCTTTGGTCCCTAATGTTGAACCATGAAGTAGTATGTGTATGTCAATCTCTTTGGTCCCTAACTGTGAACCCTGAAGTTGTATGTACACGTCAATCATTCTTAGTCCCTAATTGTGAACCCTGAATTAGTATGTACACATCAATGGTCTTTGGTCCCTAATGTTGAACCCTGAAGTAGTATATACACGTCAATCGTCTTTGATCCCTAATTGTGAACCCTGAATTAGTATGTACACGTCAATGGTCTTTGGTCCCTAATGTTGAACCCTGAAGTAGTAAGTATACGTAAATCTTATGTGGTCCCTAACGGTGAACCCTGAAGTGGTATGTATACGTCTAACGGTTTTAGTCCCTTATGTTTAACCTGAAGTAGCATTTAAAGGTCAATCGTCTTTAGTCCCTAATTGTGAACCCTTTAGTAGTATGTGTACGTCAATCGTCTCTGGTCCCTAATTTTGAACCCTGAAGTAGCATGTATAATTCAATCGTCTTTAGTCCCTAATTTTGAACCCTGAAGTAGAATGTATACGTAAATCTTATGTGGTCCCTAACGGCGAACCCCGAAATAGTGTGTGCACGTCAATCGTCTTTGGTCCCTAATTGTGAACCCTGAAGTAGTATGTACACGTCAATCGTATTTGGTCTCTAATGTTGAACCCTGAAGTAGTATGTATACTTAAATCATCTGTGGTCCCTAACTGTGAACCCCGAAGTAGTATGTATACGTCTAACGGTTTTAGTCCCTTATGTTTAACCTGAAGTAGCATTTAAAGGTCAATCGTCTTTAGTCCCTAATTGTGAACCCTTTAGTAGTATGTGTATGTCAATCGTCTATGGTCCCTAATTTTGAACCCTGAAGTAGCATGTATAATTCAATCGTCTTTAGTCCCTAATTTTGAACCCTGAAGTAGCATGTATAGATGAATCGACTTTAGTTCCTAATGTTAACCCTGAAGTAGTATGTATACTTCAATCATCTTTAGTCCCTAATTTTGAACCCTGAAGTAGCATGTTTACATGAATTGTCTTTAGTCCCTAATTTAGAACTCTGAAATAGTATGTGTACATTAATCATCTTTATTCCCCAATTTTGAACTCGAGAGGTAGTTAAGTATGGGTACATAATCGTTTTGAGTAACCCACAGCTGATTACGCTTCTATTACTCTCCACTAACAACACAAGAGGAATCATCGTAGTAATGGGATCGTTTTAAAATGACTGTCTTTATAGCCATTCATATCAAGACTTTATGTATTCTGATTACCCCTTTGGTCTCTTCAAACTCTTCTTTTAAATGTTTATAATTTAAGAAAGAAGTTCCTTGTAAAAGGAAGCCCCGATTTTTCTCTATAGCTTCTTCACCTCAAAAAAGGAGATTAACGATATCAAACAGTTTTGATTTGTAGCTATTAATAAGCTTTTTATTTCAACAAAACAAGGATTTTTCCGCCAGTTGATCCACGTGTGGTGAGGGAAAAGTATTCGAGTAGTTCATATGTAGAGCAATTTTTAAGTCCCTCATTTGAAATCAATAAATACATACATGTTTGTTAATTACTGATAAATAGAGGTCACTTGAGTCAAGAACAACATTGCTATTATACATTATTAATTGATGAACAAAATGATACATGGTGGAGATTAAAATATACATCTATTGGTGATCTATACATAGAAACTTATCTTTCTATAATCTTAGTTAATTGTATTCGTGGTTTGATAATTAGATCATGTGGTGTGCAGTACATTATATGTCTATCTTTTTATTAGAGCTATATTACAGCCAATTATAAGAGTTATCTAACCTTAAGTTCAACAGATATGTTCATTACATGTAATTATATATGTTACGTTACACACTGCTTGCTATCATTATTGTTAGGTAGATTATTGTCTATCAATATTCATTTAATTAATTACAGGTCCTACGTGATAAATTTATAGATTATGGTAAGTAGAATAATGATAATGATAATGAACAGATAGCAAACGATAATCTCAATTGACAAAACAAAAGTAGTAACAAAACAGCAAAACTTAAGCAAAACAAAACTAAAGATCAAACAATACAATATAATATGGATGTTTAGAGTAGCCAAGTTTTTTCATTATTCAGGCTCAAAAAGCGTAATCTGACAACAAATATAAGAGCATCACAACTTTTAACCAAAAAAACCCCAAAAGATTGAATATTACAATCAAGCTAACATTATAACTATTGCCACGACAGAAACCATACCCAGAAGTACATCCTACTTGCATACAGTCATGACCATGACAGCTACCATAGGTAGAAGTAAATCTTACTATCATACAATCATGACCATGACAGCTACCATAGGTAGAAGTAAATCNTCATGACCATGACAGCTATCATAGGTAGAAGTAAATCTTACTATCATACAATCATGACCATGACAGCTATCATAGGTAGAAGTAAATCGTACTATCGTACAATCATGACCATGATAGCCACCATAGGCAGAAGTAAATCTTACTATCATACAATCGTGACAGCCATCATAGGGAGAAGTAAATCTTACTATCATACAATCTTGACCATGAAAGCTATCATAGGTAGAAGTAAATCCTACTACCATACAATCATGACAGATACCATAGGTAAAAGTAAGTTCTACTATCATACAATCATGACCATGACAACCACCTTAGGTTGAACTAAATCCTACTATCATGCAATCATGACCATGACAGATACCATAGCTAAATGTAAATATTACTATCATACAATCATAATCATGACAGATACCATGGGTAGAAGTAAATCCTACTATCATAAAATCATGACAGATACCATAAGTAGAAATAAATATTACTATTATACCATCATGACCATGGCAGCCACCATAGGTAGAAGTAAATCCTACTATCATACAATCATGACCATGATAGCCACCATAGGTAGAAGTAAATCCTACTATCATACAATCATGACCATGATAGCCACCATAGGTAGCAGTAAATCTTACTATCATACAATCATGACAGTCACCATAGGTAGAAGTAAATCTTACTACCATACAATCATGACAGATACCATAAGTAGAAGTAAATCATACTATCATACAATCATGACCATGAAGCCACCATATGTAGAAGTAAATCCTACTATCATACAATCATGACCATGATAGCCATCATTGGTAGAAGTAAATCTTACTATCATACAATCATGACCATGATAGCCACCATAGGTAGAAGTAAATCTTACTATCATACAATCATGACTATGACAGCCATCATAGTTAGAAGTAAATGTAACTAGGACACAATCAAACCCAAGACGCCCCCAACATACACTTTAACCTTTTTATATGATTATATCTATGTTGATAAAAACACAATTTCAATCCAAATTGTTTGAGTATGTAAGTTATTTGAGGTATATAAAGCTAATTACTACATCGTCATTTATATTAATTATTTAAGTAACAGAATGCATATTTATTTTAATTATTTGAGAAGCGGTTTGTAAATTAACATTACTAAGCATCATCAATTAATTAGAAACTATTTTACATGCGATGTCTTAAATTGAATTGGTTGTATTTTGTTTATTTTTTGTAATTTTAGATTTGGAACCAGAAAAATGGGATCTTGTGTTGACAGGCGAATTTATTGATAAACTGGCACCTTTAGTTGGAAGGCAGTCTTTACAATTCCTTCTGGAGCTTGGTATGACATTCCAAGACTGGGATCAGATTACATACAGGCAATCAGAGAGACACTTAGTACAGTTAAATTGTAATATACTGGAAGCCTGGAAACAGAACTGTTATAAATATAATGTAAAACCAACACTAAGAGATATTGGAAGAGCCTTTGGTAACATTGGAAAACATATCAAAATAATTGAAAATACATTGTTTGATTAAAAGTCAAATTCTCTTTTCTCACTGAAAACATTGTTTGCTTGTAAAGAGAAGAGAATACAATGAAAAACTACTACATGTATAAGTAATATATATATATATATAGAAGACAAACTCATTTATTTTATTGTCTATATATAGAAGACAAACATGAATACATTATATCATTTATTACTGTCTATATATAGAAGACAAACATGAATACATTATATCATTTATTAGTGTCTATATATAGAAGACAAACATGAATACATTATATCGTCTGTAAACTTTTTATATTCCATTTTTGAATTACAACATCAAAGGATCAAGTGTAAATAAAATTGACAGTAAACTTCATTGCAGTTTTATTTAGGTTGTTTGACAACAAAATGGCAATTACAGCTGTCAGAAAACTGTTTCTCTAGTCACTATGGGAGTGCTTGACTAAATATTGTTGATGCACATCAAAAACTAGCACATACCTTAACCCTGATATTCTTTGATTTTAAGTGCATGATTGAATTTAATTTATATCTATTTTCATATTTGAAATCTCCAAGATTAGGTTCGTAGAAACATTATTCTAATTCCAGAAACGTGATGTGCATACTGTATTTGATATCTACGTTTTATTCTTATTGTTCAGCAAGCCATCCATAAATACCTTGTAAACTTTCTAACACAAGGTACAAGTCAAGCAAACCTTGAACTAGACACATATCTGGTAAGCTTCCTAGCATAAGATACAAGTCAACCACACCGAGTAGTGGACTAGACAAATACCTGGTAAACATCCTAACATAAGGTACAAGTCAACCACACCTAGTAGAGGACTAGACAAATACCTGGTAAACATCCTAACATAAAATACAAGTCAACCACACAGTGTACGTAGAGGACTAGACAAATACCTGGTAAACATCCTAACAAAAAGTACAAGTCAAACAAACCTTGAACTAGAGAAATACCTGGTACACTTCCTAACATAAAATACAAGTCAACCACACATTGTAGAGGACTAGACAAATACCTGGTAAACATCCTAACATAAGGTACAAGTCAACCACACCGAGTAGAGGACTAGACAAATACCTGGTAAACATCCTAACATAAGGTACAAGTCAACCACACAGTGTAGAGGACTAGACAAATACCTGGTAAACATCCTAACATAAGGTACAAGTCAACCACACCGAGTAGGGGACTAGACAAATACCTGGTAAACTTCCTAACATAAAGTACAAGTCAACCACACATTGTAGAGGACTAGACAAATACCTGGTAAACATCCTAACATAATGTACAAGTCAAACAAACCTCGAACTAGAGAGGGGCCAGAGTGCCTCAATGAGTTAGGTCGCTGGATCTAACAACTCATACAAGCCTATCACCAATACGGCGTGGGTTCGCGCCTGGCTTTGTAAATTACAAAAAAGGGTGCACTCGACTCGCAGCCGCAAGTGATAAAGTTTACCAGTTGCTTGCCCATGGTCGGTGGTTCTCTCCTGGTAATCCGGCTTCCTCCACCACTAAAACAAAAAAAATCGAACTAGAGAAATACCTGGTAAAAATCCTAACATAAGATACAAGTCAACCACACCGAGTAGTGGACTAGACAAATACCTGGTAAACTTCCTAACATAAAATACAAGTCAATCACACCGAGTAGTGGACTAGACAAATACCTAGTAAACATCCTAACATAAGATACAAGTCAACCACACCGAGTAGAGAACTAGACAAATACCTGGTAAACATCCTAATATAAGGAGGTCCCGGGTGGCTCAATGAGTTAGGTCGCTGGATCTAACAACTCATACAAGCCTATCACCAAAACGGCGTGGGTTCGCATCCGCCTTTGTAAATTACGAAAAAGGGTGCACTCGACTCGCGAACGCAAGTGATAAAGTTTACCAGTTGCTTGCCCATGGTCGGTGGTTGTCTTCTGGTAATCCGGCTTCCTCCACCACTAAAACCAAAAAAAATCGAACTAGAGAAATACCTGCTAAACTTCCTAACATAAGATACAAGTCAATCACACCGAGTAGTGGACTAGACAAATACCTAGTAAACATCCTATCATAAGATACAAGTCAACCACACCAAGTAGAGAACTAGACAAATACCTGGTAAACATCCTAACATAAGGAGGTCCCGGGTGGCTCAATGAGTTAGGTCGCTGGATCTAACAACTCATACAAGCCTATCACCAAAACGGCGTGGGTTCGCACCCGGCTTTGTAAATTATAAAAAAAGGTGCACTCGACTCGCGAACGCAAGTGATAAAGTCTACCAGTTGCTTGCCCATGATCGGTGGTTCTCTCCGGGTACTCCGGCTTCCTCCAGCACTAATGCTGGTCGCCATCAAATCAAATCCTAACATAAGGTACAAGTCAACCACACTGAGTAGTGGACTAGACAAATACCTGGTAAATTCCTAAGAAAAGATACAAGTCAACCACACCGAGTAGTGAACTAGACAAATACCTGGTAAGCTTCCTAACATAAGATACAAGTCAATCACACCGAGTAGTGGACTAGACAAATACCTAGTAAACATCCTAACATAAGGTACAAGTCAACCACACCGAGTAGTGGACTAAACAAATACCTGGTGAACATTCTAACATAAGGTTCAAGTCGACCACACCGAGTAGTGAACTAGACAGATACCTAGTTAACTTCCTAACATAAGGTACAAATCTACCACACCGAGTAGTGGACTAGACAAATACCTGGTA
>MJUT01059235.1:26880-38476 GCA_002080005.1 Gigantidas platifrons
ATTCCACCCTGATAAATGCACAGTACTCAGAGTAACCAACAAAAAGAAAACAATTGATGCCAAATACCAACTCCACGGGCATACGCTAGAGTTAGTTACATCTGCCAAATATTTAGGACTCGCATTCACAAGCAAATTACAATGGGACCAGCACATCAATTCTATAACCATGAAAGCAAATACAACTCTTGGCTTCCTGCGCAGAAACCTGAAAATCCCATCAATCAGGATAAAAGAACAAGCCTATTTCACTCTTGTACGTCCACTAGTGGAATATGCTAGTACAGTCTGGGACCCATATACACGAACTGATATAAACAAGGTGGAGGCAGTACAGAGAAGAGCGGCTAGCTATGTAGCAAACAATCACAGAAATAGATCTAGTGTAAGCAACATCATACAAAGACTAAAATGGAGACCACTTGCAAACAGATGACAGGACGCTAGACTTGTGATGCTGTATAAAATCGACAGAGAACTTGTAGCCATCAACAAGAAAATAGGCTAATTCCACCAGGCCGAAAAACCAGACAAGCTCACAACAGGTCATTCCAGATACCATCGTCTCGTATTGACACCAGGAAAATGTCATTCTTTCCACTGGAACCTACTAGCCCCAGACATTGTTGAGATGGACACACCTGAGGCCTTTAAGGCAAGGATCGTGTCCCTATAGTCCTCATCATGTTCATATATCAGTGTAATATTCCTCTGAACAAAATCAAGTCTTCATTACGTTCATATTTGGTGTAAATCCTCTGACCAAAATCTTAAATTCATATACATTACACTGCATAACATAGTTTATTGTAACCTAACTTTTAAATCTTTACATGATAGTTGACATACCAACTTTTATCTCGCTTTTCAAAAATCAGTATCATTAAGTTCAAAATTGTTTCATCTTAAAGTTAGTCTTGCCTAAATTTTAAACACTATACCTTATTTAAGTGTAAAGGAACAACTTGTTACTAAAGCTTTACATTATACATGTAACTGAGATACCAACAACAATACTTTATTGTAACCTAACGGTTAAAGTTTTACATGATAGTTAACATACCAACAACAACAATTTTAACCTTAATCTGTATATCTTCATTTTATGAAGATGTAATATTATACAATTAATGACTTTTAATGAGGTGGATACAAGGATTTATTAACCCAAGAATATTATATTTACCGAGGCCCCTTAGGGCCGAGGTAAATATATCATTCTTGGGTTAATAAATCCTGGTATCCACCGAATTGAAAGTCATTAATTGTTTTATTATATGACACATTTTATATGTTTCTTTCACCCTTAAAATAAGAGTTGATCACAAAATTGGCTTTTGTTTACCTTGTTGTAATGTTATATTCACCTGTGGTGACGTCACACCAGGTGATTATAACATTCCAACAAGGTAAACAAAACCACGAGGTGATTATAATGTTTTATGAAGATCGTTACTAGGGACGTCAGCCAATCAGAAAAAGACATTATCTGAAGTCATATAATAATGAGTGATAACATATAATTGATAGCAAGTTTCGGTGTTTTCATGTCTTTAAAATAATCTAACATGCTTACATTTAGAAAGGGCAGGGCAGGGAAACCGAGGAGTAAACACTAGAAGTCGTATATTAAGAAATGCAGTCAAGGTCTGGGTAAAAAAGAGCACAACAAAAACCACACAGAAAGACATATTAAACAAATACACTATATAGACCTCAAAAAGACACTGGTTTCATCAAGGTGCTCTTGTTGAGTAACGTTAATGTCAGCTGAAGACACATTTATATATAGCCAGTTGTATCAATTATTAAATAAATTAAATAACCTAAGACATGAAATTTTATCAAATAATAATTAGAAAAATATATATATTTATGTACCTGTATCATGATTTAAGAGTTGTATCTGTCATAATGACTATTTATTCGTTTTCATAATATGTACATGTGTTCCATGACATGTGAAGCTCTGCCTCTTGGATTATTAACCTGTCATCATTGTGTTTCTTGTATTCATACACCAATAGCCCGTTCCTCACAAATAAACATTACTTGTGTACATGTATATTATTAATATAGAAATCATGTAAATAAATCTAATCATCGTATCTAAATTTGTACTGATTATACATCTCCTTTGTGGGCGTCGTGATTGACAATAAACTATTTGTTTGTGTGCTTGTTTGGTAAAGCTTGACAAAGGAAAGGTATGAAACCAACTATGAATGAGGAAACAAATCAGATTTAATTTGAGGCTCTTTTGTTATTGGCATGCCTTTGTTATTTCATTGAAATTAAATGACTGGAGTTGATATGGGACGAGGTCCCAACTATGATAGAAATAGAATTATTTTGATTCCAGATCCATATCACTAATGCCGTAAGTTCCTTGCACCGGAAATGACACACCGGAAACCAATGCATGGTTAAATCGGAAGAAATCGGATGCGCAATAATCTGGAACGATTTACAGATTCCATGTCAACTCGTACCTTTTCCAGCTCGTACCCTACCAACTCGTATCCAATTCCCGGTTATGAATATTAAAAAATGACTCAAAATCGCAGTGTGTTCAAACATTTACCATGGAACTGACAATTTCATTTCTTCCTCCCCTGTCCGAAATAATATTTTCTATGAAAGTGAGACGTCGAATACCGGATTATACAACACCGGACTGGGTGCATAGTCTATCTCGGACTAACATTTTACAGGTGGGGGCAGGTTCCCGTTTTGGCGAAAAACCTTTAAAAAGGACGGAAAATATGGGTTTGGGTCCCCCTATTTGCCCCCTCTTTTGAGGTCTGGATCCGCCCCCGGTCTACTTTGAATAAAATATAGGTCCATATATCTGAGTTAATATTGTAAAAATTATTGGACTTCGTCCCAAGTTAGGCAACACCTATTGTCATATTATGGGACTAAGTCCCAACTATGGTAGAAATAGCAATATTTTGATTCCAGATTCATATCACTAATGGAAAAAAATCCATGCACCAGAAATGACGCACCAAAAACCAATACAGGGGGTTTCTGCAGAAACTACTTCCGGTTATGAACCATGTTCGGTAGCGGATGCGAAAACTGTCTGGAGTTTGGTCCCCGATATATCTCGGACCTAAAACATCGTCCGCGATATATCGCGGCACTATTTTGATGCACTGAATGAGCGTGACATTGACAGATAATTTTCATATTCACGAGCATTCATGGCCGTGCTTGTTCCAATAGATGGAAAGAGGATCCTTATATTGTACTACAGTACACTCCAAAAACTGAAAAGTACACAAAAGTAAGTCTAATTTCTATTTCAATCATCCCAAGGATTTACATGATTTAAATATTATATAATGTGGATTTTGCTTCACTGGCACTACAGGTAGCACCTATCTGTCTCATATTATTGTTTAAGAAAAATAAGTTAGGCAACACCTATTATCATATTATGGGACGAAGTCCCAATTATGGTAGAAATAGCAATTTTTATCCATATCACTAATGGCTTAAATTGCATGTACCAAAAATGACACACCGGAAACCAATACATGGTTAAATCTGCAGAAAATCGGATGCGCAGGAATCTGGAACGATTTACAGATTCCATGTCAACTCGTACCTTTTCCAACTCGTATCCTACCAACTCGTACCCAAATTCCGGTTATGAATATTAAAAAAATATTGGACTTTGTCGCAAGTTAGGTAACACCTATTATCATATTATGGGACAAAGTCCCATCTATATATGGTAGACTATAGACACTAGGAAAGAGAAATAACTCCTCTTTACTTTTTTTTTGTTTCATATCATTCCATAAATCTGTCTGTGAAATATTAGGCATAGTGCTATGCTATTTCCCTATTTTTGTGTTCAAGCATCAAACATCTTTTCATCATTTATGCATATACAAATGTATGTATTGTATGTTTGTGTGATGTATACATTAAATGTTACCCACGTATGCTGTAAATTATAGGTTGTTACTCATATACACTAGACATAAGGGAAGGGAAATAACTCTTCTTTATTTTTACTTTTTGTTTTGTTGTTTGGTTTCATATCATTTCATATTTGCCTGTTAAATACATGGAATAGTGCTATAATATAATTTACCAATTTTCGTGTTGATATTTTGATTCACTTCTTAATTTCTAATTCAATGTATGAAAATGCATGTTGAAACATATAACAATATCTACTCTTTAGTTAATTAAGGTGTATTTTTGAACATTTTTCAATAAGGCATATTATACATTTATATGTAGTAGATTAAATTTATTTTTATATTAAAATATATATATATATATATATAAAATCAAAAATGAATTTAATAGTATTCAAATTTAAAATATTAGTTTAGGTCAAACAAGGGTCATAGCTCAAAACATTAACGTAACACTTACTTTAGATATATAACTATTTCTATATATTGCCAAACAGTACAAAAAAAACTGACATCTTTACGATATAGATGTTTATATTAACAATTGTCAAGCGGCATCTTGTGTATATATGTGTGTGTATGTTTGCATGTTGTATACAATGCATGTTTACATCTGATTTGAATAAGTGTGTATGCATGTGTGCATGTGTGAGGGTGTGTTTGCTGTCCATATTTATTGTGATTATAAAGGGTCACTTGCTCCTGTTGAAATTTTTATATGAAAATATAACATAATGAATAACCATATTAAAGTTCTATCGATGAATGTAAGGAGTATTTCTTCATAAATATGATTCAAATTTGTCATGATAACATTTTGTCACCACAACAGTACTGGAACTGTATGGTAATAGGTTCTCAGTATGCCACAAATTGTGAAATCAATGTCGCATGTTCTCTTTTGTACTGTAACATTGTTATTTGGGTACAGGGAGTAGACCAATCTGGAAACACATGCTACACAAAGCAGGAATTCGTTCATTCTGCTGATGTTATAACCTTGAATTTATTGTTAAGAAATCATCATGTTCAATATCTTTATCCCATCTTATTCAACCAAAGATATTCAAATGAAAACATGAATGACAAAAAAAAACATATTGAGCAAAATTCACTGCAACAAGGTCAAGTAATTAGGAACACAAAAAGAGAAGACAAACCACCAAAACTACTTATATCTCCCCAAAACGCTCAAAAAAGAATTAAAAAAAAATGGCAATTGTGAGCAACATTCAAATGAAAATGAAGATTTTGTTTTACTTCCTGCCTCCAAAGTTATTTTGCAAAGCAATGATCCAAAATCCAATAACCAAAACACTAACCATGCTTTAGAGCCAGGTCATATTGGTTGGTTAAACAATAAAAAATCAGAAACTGAAAAAGAGAGTTCTGAAAAAGAAAAAAGAGCTGCATTATAAATGTAGAACAGTTGGTATTACGTTTGAGCCACCTCTAGACAATGAAACAGAAGAACAAACTAGAAAAAGATGCAGGAGAAACTGATAAAATTAGAAGGAAAATAAACAACATGAATTTGGCATTTGAAAATATACCTGACCCACCTCCTTTCACAACTGATGAGCGATGCAATAAAGCAGTAGACTGCATTCGTTCTTTCGAGCTGAAAGAAATGAATTGCAACAATTACTCTCGTTCTATTTGTAATGAAACTAGAATTGACATGGAAATAAAAAATAACATATGTGACAGATGTACAAAAGACAAATTGCCAATCAAAATGTTTTCTAAAGAAAACAACATGGACCCAGGTGTCGTTCCCCCTGAACTAAAAGATTTAACTACTGTAGAGCATCAGTTAATATCAAGAATTTCTCCATGTATAAATCTACATATGTTAAAACATGGTGGACTTGCTGCAAATGGCCATTGTGTTGCTTTTCCACAGGAAGTAAGTGAGCCTGGTAAAATTTTTCCAAAACTTCCATCTGAAGTCAACATTATAAGGGTACGAAAACAGGGGACAAATGACACCTCTAAAGAGTTTAATGTTTGGCGTTATAAAATTCAAAATGCCCTTATTTGGCAAAGCAAAATAACTCTGTATACTCTGATATAATAAGCCAGGACAGAATAAATGCATTACCCTTTGATGGTGAGCTGCAAGACATAAGTACTTTAGAATATAGAGAAGAAACACAACATCTTAATGATCAAGGCCCTGCTGTGGATCAAATTGATCCTGGGGAAACTCAGGGTGAAACAGTTTCTGGAGTCAGCCTTCCACATCCCAATATAAATATAAAAGAAAGCATAGAAAATGCAGTTTAGGAAATATCTGAAAATATAAATATTACTGTTAATAAAAAAGGTCAAGTCTGCATTCCTTGGCCTACTAGGAAAAATGAGGCTATGTCAGAATTTACGACTAGACAATTTTTTTCTCTCGATTTTCCTTGTTTATTTCCATACGGCAATGGTGATTTTCATTTAAATCGAGCTAGGACTTGTACCTCTCTGTCTGATTGGGCTAACCATTTAATTTGGTTTAAAGATGGAAGATTTACAAACCATAATTTTTTTAAATTCATACTGCATAATATCATTATGCGAAAAAGAATATTAGAACAAAGTACTTTTATTGTTCAACAAAAGTTAGGGGATTCACATTTGACACTTTCAGATTTAAAGGAAAAGTTACAAACTAGAAATCAATCTATAGCTAATAAAATATTATATTTTAGTGCAAGTCTCCGTGGAACATCCCAATAATGAAATCAGCGCTCAAAAGAGTTGAGAGCACTAATTCAATTTAAAATAAATGAAGATCATGGTCTACCCTCATTCTTCACAACTGGCAGGTGTGCAGAGTTCTATTTCAAACCCCTCAAAAGACTGTTATCTATGTATATTAAGGAAACTACCGGCAAAAATGTGAATTTAGATGATCACAATCAGATGTTTACTGCGGTTAAAGAAAACAGCCACATCGTTGCTGATTTCTTTGATCGAAGAACACAAGACTATTTCACAGAGGTTATCGCACCAGTTTTAGGAGTATATACCTACTGGTATAGGCAAGAACTCTCCAAGTCCAGGGGTATGATTCTTTGGCATGGTTTATGTGGTGTTCTAATCATGAGCCACATAGCCTATTACATGAAGGGTTTTCTCAAGGTAAAACATCTGATGAATGTGCTGTCCCTTTGTCAGAATGGGCCAAAAATACCTTTAAAATGACAGCCTCTCATCCAGCAGGTGGAGATGAGAGTGGGAATCCTAATACAAATATTTTGCCACCTCCCGAATGAACTTCTCCAGCCCCACCTGCTGAAAAACATCCCCTTGTAAAATTACTTATGGATGTAAGGGAATCCCAAGAATATATTCTTGTGGATCATTCGCTCTTTTGCAATAGAATTAATTTACACCGGTGTTCTGACTATTGCTTACGTGCTCCTAAAAATAGAAATCATTGGAGTTGAAAAATACATAACTGGCTATGCATGTAAGGGCAATGAGCCAACAGGGGCAATTGCAAATTTGCTCAATGACATGGTGAGCTGTTCAGATGAAAATTATGGGTCTACTACTAAGTCACTTTGTACAAAACTTTTAATGGGCACAGTTAACGTGACATTTCAGCAGTGGAAACGTCATTTGAATTATCTTTCTTACCATTGTACTGATCAAGTCATACTTTCCAAAATTGAAGTCTCACTGGAGCAAAATCCTTAAAAACAATGGCTTGAGCGTAAAATAGCACCCCTTTAGATAAATATTTATCACATTCAGAAGATGATATATCATCATGGTATAGTTTCGTTTGTAAACAACGCAAGGTACCCGTTATTTCAGGTGGAAGCTTGCGTGCCTCTTGGTCATTGACAGGAGACTATTGTAAAAACATTCTTCTTCTTCACTGGCCTAATTGGAGGAATCTATCAGAAATCAAAAGCGATGATATTTCATGGTGTGACAAACTTCAGGAGTTTTGATTAAATGATTCATGTCCAAATTTTGTAAAGGCAGACATTGAAAGGGCAAATTAGGGGACAACAATGTAAATTTTTTTGATGAGGAAAATGTTGATGATGATGAACAACCTGAGTGAGTTGACTTAGTCCAGCCATGTGCTGATTTTGATGTTGACTCTGACTTCAAATATGATGATGGGGGTGCTGATTATGACTGGTCTTCAAGTCAATGTCAGTATCCCGATAACTTAGGGGTTCATATTTTGGATAATTTAAAGAATACTGAGGAAGATTTGGAAAATGAATTATCACTTTCAGATGTTAATGTTTTTTTCTTTAAATGTTGAAAAAAAATTTGCTTTCAAATTAGTGATCAAGACACTTATTGAATTTGAAAATAACAGAACAGATTTTACACCTCTGAGGTTAATTGTTGCAGGTAGTGCAGGTTGTGGGAAATCTTATTTGATTAAATCTTTGGTAAAAGCAGTAAAATATTTTACACTTCCAATAAAAGTGTTCAAATTATGTGTCCTACTGGCAACAGTGCAAACCTTATATCTGGTGTGACTATTCATAGTTTTTTTTAAATTCCAACATCACGCAAATCAAAAGATTATAAAGCTCCAGATGGTACTGTTGGAGAGACATTGCAAAACAATTGTCAAGGGTTGAAAGGTTTCAGTTGATGAATGTTCACTGATTGGTTGTACTAATTTGGGCTGGATGGAATGCAAGTGCAAATTCGGGACGGGAGTTAAATCTAAATCATGGGGAGGGCTTCCAGTTGTTGTTTTTTTGGGTGATGATGTTCAGTTACCACCAGTTTTAGATAGCCCTGTTTATAAATGCAATGCTAAATCACAAACATTTATGCATGGGTCATTAGTTTGGAAAGAATTTAATGCTGCAGTGTTGCTTAGCACAGTCATTAGGCAAGGGGAAGACCAAACCCAATTCAAAAATGTTCTTTCGTCTCTTAGGGAATACAAATTGTCTTCTGATCAAGCAAAATGGCTACAAAATTATCAATGGGATGCTCTAAAAAAACAATATGGTTTAAACTTTACCAAATCATTAAACAGTCATGGTCTCTTTATTTTCCCAACTCACAATGAAGAATGGGCTCACATCAAATAATGGTAATAACAAAATTACCGAACACAGATCAATCTTTCAAAGGGAAATTCAAAACTCACAAATCAATAAACAGACAAAATCAGTCAACAACCGGGAAACTGGGAAACCGCAATGGCCCTGACTTGGTACAGGCATTTCTAAAGAAATGGTGGATTGAATCAGATTTTACGGCGCCAAACCTCTCGCTTCCATTACGGTTCAAAGGCTCCGGTTGTCACTATAACAGCATTTATAACAATACTGGAACAAAATAGGCAAAACAGTAGTCAAACAATACTAAATTCAGTTAGAAGGGTATCTACTGTATGTCGTGAACCATCAACATCAATAACTATGAGTCCTTTGAAGTATTTTAATTACGAAAAATATTTTTGACATTGTAAACCACGTATACCAAATCCTTATCTTTATACATTTTCACTATATGAAAATGTATCCTTTACCATTGTATCTGCAGATACAGAATATATTTCGACAAAATTAAGCTTATGGAATCAAATGAACATTTTCCAGTTGCCAAAATAGATGCTATCTCACATGGTTTGCATTCAAAAACATCTTCAGATGATGCAATGAGGGGGGGGGGGGTGCGAGTTTGGAAACCCTGTATATTTGTGTAGGTTGTAAAGTGGTGTTGACTTGTAATTTAAATGTAAAATTTGGCCTCTTTCATGGCTCTTCTGGGACTGTCATGGACATAATCTATCCAGCAGGTAAATTTCCAAAAGATGGCCATCCAATTTGTGTACTGGTTGAATTTCAACAATACACTGGACCCCCATTTATTCAGGAAAATCCAAAACTTGTTCCAATAACACCAGTTCAAAGAAAAGTAGATTGTTTTTGTTATGGATGCAACATTATTCAAATTCCTTTGAGGTTAGGCTGGGGCACTACCATTCATCGCTGTCAAGGAATAACTATCGGGGATGGGGAATCAAGTAGATATATTGTTATCAATCCAGGTACTAGAAAATTTGAATCTTTAAACCCAGGTGCTCTTTTTGTTGCCTTGTCAAGAGCAAAAACAGCTGGTGGTCATGGGACCACCCCAGATTTCGCATGGCATCCATCAATTTTGGTAAATACAGACAGGCAATGTAGACACTCCTACAACAAGAGCAAGACAAGCTGAGATTTTGAGAATCAAAACATTATCAAATGCAACTTTTAGAAAATTTGAAAAAATTAGTGAAGACTGTTGTATAAAAAGTTTTATCGAGAAATGTCAAGCAGGACAACATTTTGAAGGGTAATATATCTATCTCTAACCGTTTTTACATTTCGCTTGGTGAGGGATATACCAATCTCTAACCATGTTTACATTTCACTTGGTGAGGGATATACTGTGCCAATCTCTAGCCGTTTTTACATTTCACTTGGTGAGGGATATATATATGAATCTCTAACAGTTTTTACATTTTACTTGGTGAGGGATATACCAATCTCTAACCGTTTTAACATTTCACTTGGTGAGGGATAAACCCATCTCTCACCGTTTGTGCATTTCACTTGGTGAGGGATATACCAATCTCTAACAGTTTTTACATTTCACTTGGTGAGGGATATATATCAATCTCTAACCATTCTTACAATTCCACTTGGTGAGGGATATACCAATCTATAACCATGTTTACATTTCACTTGGTGAGGGATATACCAATCTCTAACCGTTTTTATATTTCACTTGGTGAGGGATATATATCAATCTCTAACATTCTTACAATTTTACTTGGTGAGGGATATACCAATCTCTAACCATGTTTACATTTGACTTGGTGAGGGATAAATCAATCTCTAACCATTCTTACAATTTCACTTGGTAAGGGATATACCAATCTCTAAGAGTTTGAAGTAATCAAAGGGGCAATCATAAACTGTATATCGAAGAAGAACAGATAACACAATGGTCAAAAGAAAAAGTCTAACCGTTTTTACATTTCAATCTCCTCTCATTATTATATGTACTTCACTTGGTGAGGGATAAACCAATCTCTAACCATTCTTGCATTTCACTTGGTGAAGTATAAACCAATATCTATCCGTTTTTACATTTCACTTGATGGGGGATATACCAATCTCTAACCACTTTTACATTTCACTTGGTGAAGGATATATCAATCTCTAATCATTCTTACAATTTCACTTGGTGAGGGATATACCAATCTCTAACCATGTTTACATTTCACTTGGTGAGGGATATACCAATCACTAACAGTTTTTACATTTCACTTGGTGAGGGATATATATGAATCTCTAACCGTTTTTACATTTGTTTTCTTGTTGAGAGATATACCAATCTCTAACCATGTTTACATTTCACTTGGTGAGGGATAAATCAATCTCTAACCATTCCTATAATTTCACTTGGTGAGGGATATAACAATCTCTAAGAAGAATTTGAAGATATCAAAGGGGCAATCAGAAACTGTATATCGAAGAGGAACAGACCACACAGTGGCCAAAAGAAAATGTCTAACCGTTTTTACATTTCAATCTCCTCTCATTCTTCACTTGGTGAGGGATAAACCAATCTCTAATCATTCTGACCGTTAGGGGCCGATCATTTACCTTGAAAAG
>MJUT01059235.1:38506-72447 GCA_002080005.1 Gigantidas platifrons
TTTTTTTTTGTAATTTGTTTATTTTTCGAAGAACAGATTTATGCATACATGATTCTATAAACACAATGTTTCAATGCACAAAAGTTACAATGTAAAAACAATTTATGATCTTCATACATAATGTTTTGTATTAACTTTTGAAATTCAAAGTTAGCAATGCATTTTAAGCTATACAAGTTATACATACATTTTAATATAATAGAAATATATTAGTATTAACCACTCAATACCGCCTCCAGATCCAACCATTTTCTTTTAACGTGCTCCTTTTGTACTGGGGACAGATATATCATTGATGCATTTTCAATATTTATAGCATATTTCAGGAATCCAAGACCACCTTCTAAATCAAGGATTCTACATTTGCATCTACATACATATATATAATATTTCAAAATAATTAAAACATTGTTGATTGTGCCCTGAGCTGAACTGTGTTCAGTCAAACCAAGAAGTATGTCCTTTGCATTAAATGGTAAGCTAAGATCACAGTATATCGAAGAAGAACAGACAACACAGTGGCCAAAAGAAAAAGTCTAACCATTTATACATTTCAATCTCCTCTCATTCTTACATGTACTTCACTTGGTGAGGGATAAGCCAATCTCTAACCATTCTGAATGTTAAGGACCGATCATTTACCTTGAAAAAGGGGGGAGCGCTTGGTTTTTTGTTTGGAGTTAGAAATTTAATTTTTTACTTTTTTTACGCGACCCGACAGATAATTTTTTCTAAATGTAGCATTTTATATTGTGAAAATACTGTCTCAGATTATTGTACCCATCCCAGCTAAAGTATTTGTTTCCCCTTAATTACACCTTATATAAGAATGCAGGATTCTGATTGGTTAATAGCCATGCTATTTTTTTTACAAATGCAGTCGTTGCATTGTGAATTTTCAGAATTTTTACTTCATGTAGGTGTATTTGCATAAGATTTAACTTTTTGTCATGGTATTTGCAAAATCGTATTTGCCGTTTTTACCCTTCACCGAGACGCTTGTAACAAAATGTATTAAACGTTATCAGTTGTGCGTTTTATGCAACATCATTCGGTAGAATTAAACAGATGCATCATGCTAGGTCCTGAAAACGACAAACAAAAGGTATTATTTATTTAGCCAGTGTTCTAAATAATATTCGGTGTAATTAAACAACTATATCATGTTTGGGAGGGGTATTTGCGAAAATACCAATCTTGAGACTAATTTGGCTCGGGAAATTTTTCGTCTCTCGATTGGTATTTTTCTCAAATAACCCCCCCCCCCCCAAACATGATATATCTGTATAAAATTCAGCATCAGATTATTTGTTTTAGCAAAAAACCATGCCCCCTCCCCTTTCAGGTTAAATGGTCGGTCCCTTACATGTAATTGTATCGGTTGTGCATTTAATTTCAAGCTCAAATAGAGGACGAGAAAAGAAAAAAAACGGAAACGTGTCCAGAACGTCCCATGACTGTTTTCGCAAGCCCTTCTCCTTTTTCCCATATCACAGACACACACACACACGCATACACTTTTCAGAATAACCATAGGATTTGTGTGTTAAAAAATCGAATTCCTTTGTGAATTCCTTTTTGTCGGAGTTATCGCTCTTTGACCCGATTTCCTAATCATATTTAGGTACGACGCCAATGCGTTTCCCCGAATGGGACCTATTTTCCAACAACCAATGCGGAGAGTTCGTCATGACCTCATGGGTCACTTTATTTATTTGACACTGGCACATTGGCGAAAAATAGTGCAAATTGATATTTATTATGATTTTCAAAGTTTTTTCAATGAACATGAATATAAATATGATGTGGATGTTATGAGGAATTCGATACATGTATGTTTTGAGGAATTATATAGGTGCCGGAATAACTTTGTTTTTGAAACTTGTTTCCCAGACTTTTCTATGATTCCGTTCTTGTTTCATAAAAACCTGTATTATTCACGAGTTCAAGTTAGGGATTGCATTATTTCTGAAATATCCGAATGAAATATATGCCAAGGGTGAATGATTGATAAAAAACGAAGAAGCCGTCAAGGTAAGTTTTTTTTGTTTGCTCTCTACTCTGACAATCGACATTAATATTTATAATTATTATACCTCACATAATAAAGAATCAATTTTATTGGTTAAAAGATAATCACATGGCATGAAATAATCTGGATAGTTTTGCTTCTAATCACCCCCAACGGTGAATAACCTCAAGAATTACACACGTCCATTGAATAACCCTATTATTCAACGGTGAATAACCTGAAGAATTACTCACGTCCATTGAATAACCCTATTATCCAATAGTTAAAGCCCTCGGGGAAATAACCCTAGTGGGGTTGACAATTTTGGATATTCACCTCCTCCGAGGGCCATAATTGTATATTATCAAATAAGGTTATATGTTTGTATATTGTGCAGGTTGACTAAAGCATTTGCACACCAATATTGCATTTATGTTGTGACATTTTGTCCACCTCTTGGTCTGCTATTTGGAACAAACTTCAGAAGCTCTTTTGGATGGAATGTTCCCTTGAACGTGTTAAATTAGTCTAGATTTTGCTTGTCATACTCATAGGATGCCTAACGTTATAATGTATATAACTGTTTTGCTGAAGTATTTTGACAGATTTTAGAACATCAAGTGTTGTAGTGACGTGCTGGGGGATACATATTCGGGATGTGAAATAGTCCCCCCCCCGATTTGTTTAAAATACAATACAATTATCTCCATTCTAATGCAATACTGAACATAAAAAATGTATTCTTCGATATCCCGACTTTGGCCTATGAATAACATGACGTCATGACTTTGATAGCGAGATGTCATTCTGATTAATTTAACAATGTGAGCACCTTTTATTGTCTTTTGTTACTTAAATAAGATATATAGCAAACTATAACTATTTCTTCACTCGACATGGGCGCTGCCATGTTGGTTTTTTTTTTATATGAGGTCGCTTACGTACTAGCGGAAATTATAAATATTTGATATTTGAATAATTAATTTTAAAAGCGTAAATTAATCGATTCACTTTTCTCAAAATATTTATTAAATGATCACCAAAATAAGAAAACGGAAGTTCAACACTACTTTTTTTTCTCAACAAATGGGCATCATATCATTTGTATCGTAAGCGGCTTCCACGTATCGTGAACCGAACCGTCCCCAAAATAATCGTGATTTCGGTACATACGCTGAATCGTTTCCCCCTTAGGCGGGTGCAATGTAGGAAGGTCTAAGTGCTAAATATTGCGAGCACCTGGGACTGTTTTCTGTTTTGTTTTTTATTTGTCTTCGTTCTGTATCGTATGATCAAAGTTGTGTGTGTCTCTGGAATGCCCATTCTTGATTGCCCTTTCGCTATTCCCTGACGTTTATTTATTGTATCAAGTACACCTCACCAAGCCACATTAGCAGTGAATGGCACTAAATCTACAGGTAATTGTATATACAACTGCTATGCGATTGCGGCCAATTCACTTCTTGTAAATAAGTGGTACGAGTTAGTGTTTTTTTTTCAATAATACTTATTTGTTCAAAGCCGATAGTGACATTTGATTGTATAGAATGCTGTTTAAGATGCTTACACTTATAAAGGTATACAGATATATCCCAGTCCCATCGTTTATTCCAACATAGTAGGTGCAATTTGTTGATTTACTCAAATTATCAACTGAAAAAAAGATAATAAAAAATAACGGAATTCATGCTCTGTATCGTTTATTATACTTAAGCATGAAGTTAGTGCAACAGGAACTACTTATCCTTCCGGAGCACATGAGTTCACCCAGGTTATTAGTATGGTTCGTGTTACTCTATCTTTAGTTTTCTGTGTAATGTTTTGTAGATTGTTGTTTGTCCTTTTGGCCATTGTGTATTCTGTCATTTTTTGGCTTACAGATTCTGATTACCCCTTTGATATCTTTAAACTCTTCTTATTGTGCCAAATAAACCAAAAGGCCAATCGCAAATGGATAAATTAAGCGATATCCAACTTCAAACTGTACTGGCATTGTATTTATAATGAACCAACAGGGTAATGTCTGCATCCAGACTGTTGCTTCAGTAAGATAACACTTTTAGGATCAAATTGGGGTGTTACTCTTGTTAAAACGGACCTCATCATTTAATGTAACATGTTCTAGTCATATGACAAATTGCTCATTTGATGCGTTAAAAAATAATGTTTATGAACTGATAGTCGCTCAACTCGAAAATAACTCACCAAAACCTGACTGATTCAGTTCCTTGATTAAACCTCATCCATATTACGATAACTTCTAATAAAACTACATTGAAATCATCTTTGTAGAAGGCATTATAATAATTTCAAAATGGACGGATCCCTAAGAAGAGTGTGAAGACACCAAAGGGTTAATCAGAATCCGTATATTGAAGAAGAAAAGTCAATACAATGGACATAAGAAAAAGTACAAAAGGGCAAACAATAATCTACAAAACATACATATAAAACTAAAGATTGAGTAACACAAACCCCACTAAAAACCGAGGGTGAACTCAACTGCTCCGGAAGGGTAAGCAGTTCCTGCTCCACTAGTGACACCAGTCATGTTAATCTAGTTAAAAACCCGGTGATACTAGTAAGTCATGAACGAGAAAAGGGAAGTGTTTAGGACAAGTGGAACATATCCGTGGTCATATGTGACACAGGTCAACCAAGTCATGATGGCGACCGTAAAACGTTCGAGGTGATGACTTCAACTTAACTAAGAGGAACCCATGGTTCAGTAGCTTCCTTGTTAGCAACAACCCTCTATCACGGTAATCCGGATAAGTACCACAAGCTCGTGAATATCATATCAACTGAGAGATATATACTCTATATGCAGGTGCTGCTGGAATGTTGCTACATATGAAAGGAAAGTTCACAATAGGAAAATTGAAATCATCTCTTTTGTCGTAAAGTTTCGTTCTTAACTACCACTTATTGTCAATTTCGAGGTGTAGGTCTAGCTTGAAATATATATTTTTTATTCTATTTTTATTTTCCCTCGGATTTCCTTACCTTACTGTATGGATTACTGTATATTAACCTATGCAGATCCAATGAAAGATGAATATAAGTAGAGTACTTTGTGTGCTGTTAAAAAAACATTATGGGCTCCAGTATGGCCACAGTCGCATATATATTATACGTGCCTACATTGCTCAAATACTATTTATTTAAATTTTACCTTTAGCTTACCTATACTTGACAACATTTTAACCGAGGTAGATGCTATATGGTGTTAAATATGTATTATTGAATGTATGTCATGGGCTGGAGCTTATTTACATGTTTTTCACTGAGTAAATTGCCATATCCGGGGAAGAAATGTCAGGTGTATACACCTATCATATTCTTTATTACAACCAAGAGGGGAGACAGCCAATTTATCAAATGTATGCTGATTGCTGGAAACTATTTTACTCTACAGTCGTCTTACTAACATGTCTTAGTTTCTTCTGTATGGCTTTGTCGACCATTGTTTGTCTTCTGTTCTATTATCTGTTGTTCACTTCCAATGCTGATTATCCTTTTGGTTTCGTCAATCTTTATCTCTTTATCCCTCAGGCATAGGGGTCTTAACCGATTTTTCATGTTCAGGCTCTTTGGTTTTATTGCTTCCAAAAGTTTAAATCATTTGGCTTTCCAATCTTTATATTTTGAGCGTACCCGATGAAGGTTATTCCAGAAACGCGTCGTGCACACTTAATTTGATATCTATGTTTCTATTATTACACTTACCCTTATAAAGATATTGTATGTACAAAATGTGCTTGTCGAGGTCGAATCCACAAGAACACTCATAAGTGACATTCAAATCTTCGACAGCTAGATTTAATATGGTAAGGTTGTATCCATGATTTCCAATTGCTGTGTTGTATTTTGTTTTATTAGTTGAGATTCCACTATTTACCATTAAAACTTTATCATCAGGCCCACCACGCCATATCCTTCTTTCCTTTACAGTGCAGTTATCCACTTTACAAAATAATCTCAAATCTTGTCCTAATTTTGATGATGTATCACGCACTTTCCATTTAACTATAATAATAATTGTAAAACACAATATACTGAACCGCAAAAGAAACGTCGCAACAAATAACAGAATCACAGACATTTATTTTGAAATACAATAAACATAAAATAAATTCAATTTACA
Organism: Gigantidas platifrons; assembly: GCA_002080005.1. Classification (NCBI taxonomy): domain Eukaryota; kingdom Metazoa; phylum Mollusca; class Bivalvia; order Mytilida; family Modiolidae; genus Gigantidas; species Gigantidas platifrons. The sequence continues at coordinate 44,665 of MJUT01059235.1, forward strand.
TTGTTTGAATGGTGGATTTATTCTCTATTGGTTATGAAGTTATATCGAATGTCTCAATAAAGCAAAACCACAACATTTTGATGCTTTAATTCCACTTCCGTTAATAACGAGTATGTCCACCACCAGCGTTAATCACAGCAGCACATCTTCGATACATAGAGTTGACTAGGCGATTGATGAATGTGATTCGTCTCTGAATTTCGTCCCACATATGTTCAATAGGGTTCAAATCTGGACTTAGAGTGGCCAGTTCATAACATTGACGTTATTCTGCTGCAAGAAGTCTCGTGTTGTCCTGGCTGTATGCACACGCGCATTATCCTCCTGGAACGTCTTGTTTTGATGATGTGGGAAATGCGGCACAACGTGCTGTCTCAGAACTTGATCGATGTAACGGGCAGCTGTTACTCCGGGCCACGATTCTGGAAGATAACTGGACCAAGTTGCACGTTGAGTGCGATACCACCCCATAACATGATGCTTGGATCGGCCCAGGCATTCCTTTCCATCATGCAGTTGTCATCATATCGATCTCCTCGCCTTCTCCACAATCTTGTTCTGTCATCTGCCGTTGAGATGCAGTAACCGCTTTCGTCAGAAAAGATGACGTTATGCCACTACTGGTTACGCCAATTTTGTCGCTGCAATGGCCATGTTAGACGCTCTTGTCGGTGTCGGGGCGTAAGGACAGGTCCCCTGGCAGGACGGTGACATCTTAGATTGCTGGCAACTAATCGACGGCGAACCGTATCAGCACTTATTGGTCGCTGATGTGTTCCAACAGTCTGTCGTGCAACTTCAGTAGCTCTGGTGAACCGATTTCACAAATGTTGACGGATCATTAACCTGTTCTGGCGAGGGGTGTTACCATGTGGTCTACCGCTGCGTGGTCGGTCATTCGTGCTGTTTGTGGCGTTGTAACGACATTACAGTTGAAGTCATTGGCAATCACTCTAGCAGGTTGCCCAGCATTCAGTTTACCTATGGCTTGTTTTCTCTGTTGTGGATTCAAACGTGGCATAGCTTCGGTGTCAAAACTGATACTGACAATCATTGGAATTTCATACCCATACCGAAGCACGAAAATCATGGGCATTTAACCATTAACATTGTTTACCGCAAAGTGTGTCCCACGAAGGGAGATTCGAGTGCAACATCAGATAAAAATCGCCCAAGCGGAAATTCCCTTTAAATGTGGCTGACGTTTACCTTGTGTGTTAATCAACACATATTTTCAAAAATAACATTTTTAATGGTTATTTCGGTATTAAAAAGAATTTTTTTTAATGCGATGTTTCTTTTGCGGTTCAGTATATAAATGTATATTATAATCGTGATAATTTACACGTGGAGGTAAAATTTCGTTTTACAAGAAAAATGTTGTCATATAGGTTTATTTTTTTTGTGATTATCGTGCTTAAAATAGTTTGATTTCGGACTTTAAAATAATATATTCTTCAATTCATTCAGAGCGATTGTAGTAAAATGTTGACATTTAAGACATTAAATGTTTATTTTATAAGAATACAATACGCTTTTTGTAATAAATACTAGCATTGCCTGGGGAGTTTTTTTTTTGTTTACATGCTTTAGTGTCCATAGGCTCCATATGGTATAATTCGAACAGTATTCACTGCTTCGACACTGCCATGGTTTATTAGATATATTTATTGCTGAAATTTACATTTCCTAAATAATATAAATATTAATAATGCTAAGATTCTCCTCCCTCAAGCATAGGTAACCTTAGGAAATGTTGGCTATTCTGTTATATTTCTGTCTTGTTTTATTGATCACAAAGTTTAAATTATTTGGCTTTCCAATCTTACGGTCTATAACGTACATGATGAAGGTTATTTCCAGAAATGCGTTGTGCGCACTAAATTTGATATCTACATTTTCATTAGTGATGTTCGTGTTTCTCTTTTTGTCAAATTACATATACTCTGGTATTTATTTCATAAATCATGTCTTATGTTTTATTTATATAATTTTCACTTATATACATATACTGTTGTCTTTCCTACGCGATATGTATATTACCACGATGTGTCGCGATGAACAATAACGTGTCACTAGTCGAACAGGAACTACAATGCCTTCCAGAACACATGTGCTCATCTCCGGTTTTTAGTGGGGTTCGTGTTGCCCAATCTTTAGTTTTCTGTGTAGTGTTTTGTAGATTATTGTTTGTCTTTTGATCTTTTTCTTTTGGCCATTGTATTGTCTGTCTTATTCGATGCATGGCTTCTGATTACCCCTTTGGTATCTTGTGGTGTGTAACATACAGCATACACACTTCCATAAAAGTTAGACTCCACCTGATTTATATGATACATATATTTCAAGTTCACATTTCTTAATAAAACGTAAATGGAAACAGCTATATGTCTTCTTATTTTGACTTAATGGTATTTTTATACGCTACCTTCTTTTGAGGAAACCCACATCAGCATACATGGAATTATTAACTGATACGGCAAACCGTCTGATATCATCTTTCCATTTTTTTATTAAGATTTTCTCATATACTTCTGCAAAAACATTATTTCTATTTTATGATAGATTCATTTCCACAAAAAGATACTCAAGCACGGCTATGTGTTTCCTAGGTTGAAGTTATCGCCACAAATATTATTTGGTCGTCATCACCATCTGGATGACCATTTCGAAATATCCATATCTCAAATGACGATGGATCTTTTACTTGTTACATAAATGTTTTCTTTCCTCTATCACTGTCAACCCATTTACCAGACTTGAATGTATGTATGAGTACCACGGTGGCTGTCTTTTAAGAAGTAGGAACTGCTTTCCTTTCGCGAGCACCTGCATTTAACCCCAACCTTTGGTTGGGTCCCTGTTGATCATCATTTTAGTTTTTTGTGTTCTATCATGTGTCTTTACGTTCCAAGTTACGTGTATTGTGATTACGATTTCATCATAAATACAATGTTCAGTTCGTATTTACCCGCAGTTGTTTGTAGGAGGGATCATGTCTCATTTTCGTTTTTTGTGTTTGCTTTGCATATAGTTGTGTTCAACACATATAGAGTTGTGTTATTTGTCTTGTTTGTCATCGTCCAGAGTCTTGGGTACTCTAGCATGATAGTTTCCCTGGATTGTCCATGTTTTATTGCCCCTGTGGCATTCTATACCGTTTAAAAAATACCAACATTCGTTTTATTTTGGCAAATAACCTTAATATGATAAAAACAATTTTACTATCAGTTTATTAAGATGATGCAATTTGAAAAAAAGTGAGGTCTATACAAATGCCATGAAATGCTGATTGCAGAGGCGGATATAAACATTTCCATAAGGGGGCCCGTTTTTATAAGAAAAATATCTGATTTCAAAACAATTTGATTTAAGAAAAATAAAACAATACCGAGGCCTAACTCAAAGCGAAAATTACAAAACATGGTAAATAGAAAATGGCGAAATTGGAAATATTCTGTTAAAACATGTATTTACCGGTCTATAGCTTAGCTCCTTGCCGCCTGGATCCGCCTGTGGATTGTGCTAATGTTTCACTGAAATATAAATTGAATGGTGTCTGTATTACTCTGAATGAAGTGTGTAAATAGCTAGAATTAAGGATATTACTAAGTTTAAATTCTGACTTCACAAATTTGTCGCAACGTTATTCTACCCTACTTTATGGAAATACCCAATCTAATTAAAATTAGATCTCTCACTTTGCTCTTGTTTATTTATATTTCGCGCGTGGGAGATCTAACGCAAGCTTGTCGACTTCGCATTCTGGTGACCTAGGGTCACGCATATGTAATGAGAGGCAAATAAAGGTCGTTCTCTGATATCACACTCAGAGCATCAAGGTCAGCATGACGTGTGGACGAGGTGTGTTTTTGGTCTCCGCATTTTATGTTTTTATTGCTGGTTATATCAGCAACTATTACAAATTGTCAATTCCCCCTACAAATTTAATATGCAGAAATCATTATTTTGACTTTTCTGATCTAAATTTTTTCAAAAAAAGTGAATTTGGAAATGTTTTAATCTGTGATATAAAAATATTTTTGACAGTCGAAGTTCATTTTGATCATGGAACTCGTCATGCACGAATGAAAAATATTTTTGTCAATCTGTTCAGCACACTTTTTCCAAAACCTCTACCGGGTCTCTTTTTCTATTCTTTCTCTTACAAAGTGGTGATATCCATCCACATCCAGGGCCACATCCATCTAAACGAAAACCAATATATTCGTGTAGTAAATGTTCAAAGGGAGTCATAAAAAGTAGTCAATCTATCAACTACTCTATTTGCGACAAGAAAACCCACATAAAATGTACAAATATCACTAGCAACCAAATTTCTAAAGAAAAAACGCAAAATGATGTACACAATTATTTATTTGCGATCAATGTACAATCAAATCTCTTACTTTTAATAAAAAATAAAAATGTTGTAGAAGATCAATATCAGTCTTTTGAAAAAAAATAATTTTGAACCCAAAACTTCATTTGAAGATTCGGACCATTTTAAATTTTCTAAACAAAGGGGCCTTCATTTTATTCATCTTAATGCTCCCAAAAATATCAGAATTAAAAATTATTGCATGTAAAACCAAAGCCGTAGTGATATCTATTTCGGAAACATGGCTCGACGATTCTGTTACCGATGCAGAAATCTGTATTGAAAATTACAGTATTGTGAGGAAGGATAGAACTAGAAATGGCGGTGGAGTTTGTGCATATATTAGAGATAACATCTCTTTTACTTTGGTACAAGACATCTCAGTCGATGAGCTAGAATCTGTATGGATAGAGTTGTTACTACCTAAATCCATACCTATAGTAGTAGGAACTTGCTATAGGCCACCAAAGCAAAAACATTTTTCTGGAACTGCTTGATCTTATTGTGAAGAAAATAAGACCGGAGTGTGAAATAATTATTCTTGGCGATTTTAATATTTATATGAAAAATAAAAATTCTGATATATATATAAAAAATACTCGAATGTCCTTAACATGCATGCATTGGAACAATTAATTTCCAAACCAACGCGAATTTCATCATCCAGTAGTTCAGTAATAGACCATATTTTATGTAATACTAGTGAAAAGATTTGCCAATCCGATGTCATTGAAGTTGGAATTAGTGACCATTTTGCCATTTTTTGCACTAAAAAAACAACTAGAGAACACACAGGTAAGCAGAGTATTGTACGTATACGATCATTAAAACATTATTCACAAGAAGCCTTTATAGAAACACTTGAACAAACTGACTGGTCGGAACTCTACCTATGCAGAAACGTAAAATTATTTCAATCAACTTTAAATTCTATAGCTCCATATAAAGAAATAAAAATTAAACAGAATTCCGAACCATGGATAACTTCAGAAATTTTAGATAATATTAGAAAACGAGATCAATATTTAACATCATATAAAAAAAACAGGTAGTAAACATTTATATTTGGATTACTGTAAATTGCGAAATTTGGTACAAAGAAATGTAAAAAAGGCTAAAGAAGAATACGTCGCAAATAAAATTTAAGAAAAAAAAAAACGCTCCGAAAAAATTATGGGAACAACTGAAAGCTTTAGGTTATAGTTCAAAACAAAAAAACAATGCTTGTGTTGTTCTGAAGGTGGATGGTCAAAATTGTCATTATTTAAATGACATCGCAAACATTTTGAATAATTTTTTCACAACCGTGGCATCGAAGCTTGTTGAAAAGTTGCCTCCATCTCCAAATATATTCCACGTAGCCTCTACTCTTTTCCAACAGTTTTATAGTAGAGTTAATATCAATAGATTACAACTGGAAATAAGTCCTGTGTCCGAGGAATTTATATATAAGGAATTGTGTCACCTTAATTCATTTAAAAGCACAGGGTTAGACGAAATTCCAGCAAGGTTCGTCAAAGATGCGGCTACAACATTAACAAAGCCCATCAATTTCATTGTAAATTTATCAATAACGAGTGGTATAGTTCCCGATCAATTAAAATCAGCACGGGTCAATCCATTATTTAAGAAAAACAATAGAACCGAGGTTGGAAATTATAGACCAATAAGTATACTGTGTATTATATGAAATTTTTTAGAAAAAGCAGTACATAAACAGCAAGAATCATATTTAGTAAAAAAAAAACTTGCTATATGAACTTCAATCTGGTTTCAGAAGCGCTTATTCCACCGATAACTGCCTTATTCATCTATTTGATCATATTAAATCTCAAACATTTGAAGGCCTCTTCACTGGTATGGTAATGATAGATCTTCAAAAGGCATTCGATACGTTCGATCATCAAATTATTTGCAACAAGCTTCAAGCGATGGGAGTATCTAACATTAAATGGCTTGAATGGTATTTAACAGGCAGATAACATTTGGTTAATGTTAATGGCACAGAATCCAACCCAGCAAACATTAGCTGTGGTGTTCCTTTACTTTTCTTTTTTATGTCAATGACATGTCCATAACCATTAACTCAGAGTGTAAATTACTTCTGTACGCAGATGACAGTACTATTATGTTTTCTCATAAAAATCCTGAATTTATCTCCCAAAAACTTGGTGAAGAACTCGAATCCTGTAGTGAATGGCTCGTTGCCAACAAACTTTCTCTCCACCTTGGTAAAACATAATGCATTCTGTTTGGTCCAAAGAGAAAATTAAAAAATGTAACTGAATTTCAAATTAACTGTAATGGTCATATAATAAATTCANAAAATAGTGTTAAATATTTAGGCATTGACATTGATCAAAACCTGTCTGGCGAAAAAACAGCTAACTCTATTATTAAAAAAGTTAATTCCCGGTTGAGGTTTATGTATAGAAAGGCAAATTGTCTATCTGCCGAAACGAGAACAACTTTAAGTATGGCACTTATTCAATGTCATTTTGATTATTCTTGTTCCTCCTGGTACGCTGGTATAACTCATGCTTTAAAAAAACAAACTGCAAGTGGCACAAAACAAAACAGTTAGATTCATTAAAAGCATGGGCCCAAGAACTAGTATAAAGCAAGCTGGATTATCTAGTCTAGGATTTTTAAATATTGAAAACAGAGTAAAACAGCTTCGATTGAACCATGCTCATAAAATCTATTATGATAAATGTCCTTCTTATTTGAAAAATAATTTCATCAAAATTAATGAACATCATGCCCATAATACTAGATCAAGTCAGATTAATTATGCTACACCAAAAATTAAAGGGATCGAATCAACAACGTTTTACTACAATGGAATCCATGATTGGAATTCTCTACCCGATTCGATCAAATCCATCAATGATTTGCAAAGATTTAAAAAAGAAGTGAAATGCCACCAGATACATACTAGTGAAGAACGGGAAAGACGTGTCATATCGTAATAATGGCAATTATATATATATATATTTTCATAGATAATGTACTTATTTTAAAATTAATTAATTCCTCTACCCGCTCATGTTGATTTTTTAATATCCACTTGAACTTTAAGTTGATACTTGTAAAGGACCCCATTGGAAATAAGCTGAATGGCTTTCATGGGCTATCCTTGGTATGAAAGTTTTCAGCAGCTGCAATGAGTGGATTGAAGTTCTGTTAATGATGGCAGTGTTATGTTTTATTTTTAAACACTTGTGTATGATGTTGAAATTTTTAAACCGAAATATATTTTACCTTTACCTTTTACCTTTTACACATAATAAGGACACATATATTTGATTTGTAATAAATACGCCTAGGCATGAGAGGGCTTCTAAATGCCATTGATTTGTGCCGTAAATTATGAATTTTTACCTGAAGACGTCTTCTTGTCTCCGGAAATGTAAACAGTTGTCGGAACAATCGGGCTCCGACATAGTCGATATAGATAACATTGGAAAAATTCCGAATGGATTTCTTGCATAATTCATTAGCACCCAGAGCTACGTCCCTTGCATAGATCCACTTTCAAGATCTCATAAGCGATCATTTGAATGGACAATATTTTGCTTGACCCTAGATCACCAGAATGCGATGTCTACAGGCTTGCGTTAGATCTCCCACGCGCGAAATATAAATAAACGAGAGCAAAGTGAGAGATCTAATTTTAATTAGATTGTGGAAATACCCAAACCTAAAAATACTCAAGATGATGCAATTTGAAAAAGTGAGGTCAACGAAAATGCCATGAAATGCTGATTGCAGAAGCGGATATAAACATTTCCTTAAGGGGACCCGTTTTTATAAGAAAAATATCGGATTTCAAAACAATTTGTTTTAAGAAAAATAAAACAATACCGAGGCCTAATTCAAACCGAAAATTACAAAACATGGTAAATAGACAAATGGCGAAACTGGAAATATTCTGTTAAAACATGTATTTACCTGTCTATAACTTAGCTAGAATTAAGAATATTACTAAGCTTAAATTCTAACTTCACTTTGTCGCAACGTTATTTTACCCTATTTTATGGAAATACCCAAACCTAAAAATACACATATTCTATATTGATCCTACATATCAGTAAGCACGTTTACAGTTCAATATCATAATAATATATGACAGTATCATGATAGCTGATATAACAATCATATTTTATTGAGGATTGATAACATTTCCACATATTTGCTAGTTGTAGGTTGGGCATAACTGAAACTGAAAGTAGAAATGAGCATATATATATAAAAATAATCTTTAAATATCAACATAATTAAGCTAACATAATCAAACAAAATATATTTTACAATCTGATCTGTGTTTGATCTCTCGACATCCACTATGTAGAGAAGAAAATTATGAAGATACCAAGACGTCCTTCTCAGTAATATGGTAAGACTAAATACCTATTGACAGATAGGTAATAATGTAACAGGGAACCAGTTATAGTTAGTCAGTGACTACTGAAGGGTAGACACTTATTATTCATCTAATGGATAATAAAGCATATGTTATATTTATGTTCAAGCTGTGGAACGGAAGTAAACACGGGATCAATGTACACGAATTAAACTGTCTAAATGGTAAAATAATCATCGGTTTATTGTCAGTTACACTTGGAAATGGAGAATGAACGTATGTCTCTGTATTATTATTTATATATATTTTTAAACAAAAGTGATAACAAACTAAGCAAATATTACTATTGCCGACAATAAAAACTACATACTTTCTACACTGCCATCAACATAGTGTCCAATTCATTATCACGTAAAACTGTGTATTTAGAGAATCGAAGGCTTGTTTTAATCATTAGGGCTAAATTTAACAGTCCATCATATCCACCCCTCATATTTCTAAGGTACCTGTATATAAAAAGAACCAAGCCTAGGACATTCAATATGTAAATAGTGATGTGATGTAATAATCTTTCTTAATAATTGAATATCAGCGTTTGTCTTTCGTACAGTGATTCGTGAAACATTTCCAACCTGTTTATATATATACTCTTATTGTGTACAGTTGTGGAAGTATTGGGCGTGATGGAGCTTTTAATTTTTACACTCTTTCAACTTTCAAGTTTTAAATGTTATTTCCGAAAACATATATACAGTCCATCCCATTAGTCAGCCCCCTTTAAACTATATTAATCTGTTTAGTGTTCTTACTATTGGTCCATGACAGCCCTGTGGTCGTGTTTTGTCTTTATTGGTAACTTCGCAGTGTTATGTCGGACACAATGATATCGGTATTTGTAAGATTATTTCACCCATATTTTGTTTTCTTGTTAACTCACAACTGAAATATTGGTGAAATTGGCGTTAAACACCATAAAACCATAAATCAACACATCTGGGAATTAAAGTTCAATAACCATATATTATCAAAGAGATACAGATGTCCAGATGTAGCGTTTATAGACATAAGTACCGATCTGCTGTAGTCAATGAGTTGTTTCACACTTATTTTAGGGTATGGATTATGCTCATTGTTGAAGACCATTTCATTGTTATTTACACCTATTTCCTTTCTTACTAAATTATACTATCTAAATAAGTTACATACATTAAGAGAAATTCTATAATAAAAGTTTGAATATACCAAAGAGGAAAGAAGATAGCCACATTTAAAGTAGTTGACTTTCCAATCTGATGACATGATGTAGTTTATTCCAGAAACACTGCGTGTGCACTAAATTAGATATATACATTTATTATTATTACCTTCTGGTAAATAACCATGGCAAGAAATCACAGCCACAGTACATTGCGCATGCGTTAAATTTACCTAATTAATTTGAAATTCTAATATGACGCCGTGCTATCGTCAGTTTATAAAATACTCAACAACAACTTTTTTAACGAAAACGCGGTTATGTTGTCAATTCGGCTATTCCGTGTACCCTCCCGCGAAATGGTGTACGTTATACTGACCTACATTTACTGTAGAAAATTAAAATTCCGCGAAATGTGGTTGACAATTTTGGCACGTAAACAACATTACGTCATATGAAGACTTCCAGTTTCAGAGAACATAGAGATCCTGACGTGTTTTGGCTTCGTGTCCGCCTCCTTGTCGAAGTGGGATTTGTAGTATTTTCCCTTTCTTTTGAATTGATGTTCATCAATGACAACATTTAGTAATCTCAAATGACAGAAATCTTATCTAGAAATGACAGAAATCGTATCTTTGTGTTCGGGAGGGTAACGGAACAGCCAAATGCATTGCTTTGTGTATAGGCGGCGTTTTGCAAGTAAATTAACGTATCTGTCCTATTAGAATCGAAATAATCCATGGCAGCCAATGTGTTATATTCATTTAACCATGGACTGGGCCTTTATAATCGTTAATTTAACCCCTCGCTCCCGCTCGGAATTAAATTCGATTATAAAGACCCAGCCCATGGTTACATGAATATAGCACAATGGCTGCCATGGATTATTTCTTAAATAACATAGAAGTTAATGGGACGTGTTACTTCAACATCAAATTAAAGGAATTTAATACTAATTTTGCATATAGACGTTCATGTCATGAAATTACGGTCGTAATTAAAATACTTCGAAGGACTCATAGTTAATGGTGATGGTTCACGAGATATATTAGATACTGAGTTTGGTACTGTTGGACTGCTATTTTGCCTGTTTTTTCCAGTATTGTTGTAAATGCTGTTTTAGTGACAACGAGAACCTTTGAATCGTAATGGAAGCGAGAGGTTGGCGCCGTGAAATCTGATTCAATCCACCATTTCTTTAGAAATGCCTGTACCAAGTCAGGACCATTGCGGTTTTCCAGTTTCCCGGTTGTTGACTGAATTTGTTTGTTTATTGATTTATTAGTTTTGAATTTCCCTTTGGAAGATTGCTCTGTGTTCGGTAATTTTGTTATTACCCTTATTGTTCTTTTTAAGCTCTTTCTAAAGAATCTGTTTTTATATAAATGTGTTAAGGTTTATATATTTCATTTAGCTTTTAAATTTAGTTTCTTTCTCTCCTATATCTACTTCTGATTTATACTTTAGAACATCGATATGACGACTTTGTGTCCTAATTATTAATTTTATCTTTCTTTTCATCGTACAAACGTTCATCGTTTTCAATTCTTGAAAGTTCTGTCTTCCGATTGATACCAATAACACACTTATAAAATAATGTTTAGATATTTCCATTCTCTGTTAAAAATTGAAATTTGTGCAATCTTTGTAATGAACTCCGAAAATTTTACCTCTCCGTTATCGGGTCGTTGACTTTTATTGGAGGCAATTAACACGATTGCAACTTTATAAGGAAATATTAAAATATAGATATAGATATCGTGTTATTGAAAACATCTAATAATGAAATTAGGTTAAGTCTGTTTTCTCCAGAATAGATCCAAAGGAAAACTGCTGCAAAGCTCCGTGATTTTTCGCGATATGTTGAATAAAAAGTCATATACATGTACTTGTATATCCAAAAATCTTGTATTGTTTGAAAATTTTATTCAGTCTTTGCGTGTGTTAGTTTTCAAATGTCATAAACACAAATATAAAAAAATGAATACCATTAATTAATGAGAGGTCGTTTCTTAATTCGCTCCTGGGACCATCTAATTTGAGCAATGGATTCCCTGCTTGGAATATATATTTTAAATTCCTCTCACATTATAAAAAGTTGTTAAAAAACAAACAATGCCAGTACTACGGGTGAAAGCAAAAATCAACTGGAAACAGTTGAACGAGGGTGAAAATTTGATAAATGTTGATAAATGTCAAACATAGAAATATGATGTGGAAAGGATAATAATTTGAAAATAGGATCCTTAAAAGGTGAGATTTTTTTTGCCTCAATAACAATATTTCATCAGAAGATGTTACCGATACTGCGCAAAAATCGAAATCAAAATAAAATTTGCAGATTTCCACAGAATGTATTTATAGCTTCATTTCATAAATTAAAATGAAGAACAGCAGTCAACAACTTTGTTTTGATACGACGTGTATGCTAATTTTTGTAGGTTACAACAACCAAACATGGCTTCAATATAGATATAAAAACAATCGAGCCTTTGACATTTGCCTGCGGACATAATAAGATATGGCATATTGCTGTAAAAAGATAATTAGCGTTTAATTTCAATCTTTAATACTATGTCAGTAGTATATAAGAGGTTTTCAAGTCGTATTTGAGGAGGTACTGTGTGGTGCTACCGGAAGTGACCGGCCCTGACCGGAAGCGGTCATGACCGGAAGTGACGTCAGTAATTTTTCCCTCGCGTTTTTTTTCTTCAGTTACGTTATTTTTCTCACAGTTTTGTTTCTTACTATGGTAGTAGTACTATAGCTGGTTATATCAACAACTATTACAAATTGTCAATTCCCCCTACAAATTTAATATGTAGACATCTTTATTTTGACTTTTCTGGTTTAAATTCTTTCCAAAAAAGTGATTTTGGAAAGATTTTAATCTTTGATATAAAAATATTTTTGACAGTCGAAGTTCATTTTGATCATGGAACTCGTCATGCACGAATGAAAAATATTTTTGTCAACTCTGGTCAGCACACTTTTTCCAAAACCTCTACCGGGTCTCTTTTTCTATTCTTTCTCTTACAAAGTGGTGATATCCATCCACATCCAGGGCCAAATCCATCTAAACGGAATCCAAAATATCCGTGTAGTAAATGTTCAAAGGGCGTCATAAAAAGTAGTAAATCTATCAACTGCTCTATTTGCGACCAGAAAACCCACATAAAACGTACAAATATCACTAGCAACCAAATTTCTAAAGAAAAAACGCAAAATGATGTACACAATTATTTTATTTGCGATCAATGTACAATCAAATCCCTTCCTTTTAATCAAAATAAAAAATGTTGTAGAAAATCAACATCAGTCTTTTGAAAGAAAAAAATAATTTTGAACCCAAAACTTCATTTGAAGATTCGGACCATTTTAAATTTTCTAAGCAAAGGGGCCTTCATTTTATTCATTTTAATGCTAGGTCACTGCTCCCAAAAATATCAGAATTAAAAATTATTGCATGTAAAACCAAAGCCGCAGTGATATCTATTTCGGAAACATGGCTCCACGATTCTGTTAACGATGCAGAAATCTGGATTGATAATTACAATATTGTGAGGAAGGATAGAACTAGAAATGGCGGTGGAGTTTGCTCTTATATTAGAGATGACATCTCTTTTACTTTAGTACAAGACATCTCAGTCGATGAGCTAGAATCTGTATGGATAGAGTTGTTATTACCTAAATCCAAACCTATAATAGTAGGAACTTGCTATAGGCCACCAAAGCAAAACAATTTTCTGGAACTGTTTGACCTTATTCTGAACAAAATAAGACCGGTGTGTGAAATCATAATTCTTGGCGATTTTAATATTTGTATGAAAAACAAAAATTATGATATATACAAAAAATGCTCGAATATCCTTAACATGTATGCATTGGAACAATTAATTTCCAAACCAACGCGAATTCAATCATCCAGTAGTTCATTAATAGACCATATTTTATGTAATACTAGTGAAAAGATTTGCCAATCCGGTGTCATTGAAGTTGGAATTAGTGACCATTTTGCCATTTTTTGCACTAGAAAAACAACTAGAGAACACACAGGTAAGCAGAGTACTGTACGTATACGATCATTAAAACATTATACACAAGAAGCCTTTATAGAAAAACTTGAACAAACTGACTGGTCGGAACTCTATCTCTGCAGAAACGTAAATCAAGCATGGGAAATTTTTCGAAAATTATTTCAATCAACTTTAAATTCAATAGCTCCATATAAAGAAATAAAAATTAAACAGAATTCCGAACCATGGATGACTTCAGAAATTTTAGATAATATTAGAAAACGAGATCAATATTTAATATCATATAAAAAAACAGGTAGTAAACATTTATATTTGGATTACTGTAAATTGCGAAATTTGGTACAAAGAAATGTAAAAAAGGCTAAAGAAGAATACGTCGCAAATAAAATTGAAGAAAACAAAAACGCTCCGAAAAAATTATGGGAACAGCTGAAAACTTTAGGTTATAGTTCAAAACAAAAAAACAATGCTTGTGTTGTTCTGAAGGTGGATGGTCAAAATTGTCATAATTTAAATGACATCGCAAACATTTTCAATAATTTTTTCACAACCGTGGCATCGAAGCTTGTTGAAAAGTTGCCTCCATCTCCAAATATATTCCACGTAGCCTCTACTCTTTTCCAACAGTTTTATAGTAGAGTTAATATCAATAGATTACAACTTGAAATAAGTCCTGTGTCCGAGGAATTTATATATAAGGAATTGTGTCATCTTAATTCATTTAAAAGCACAGGGTTAGACGACATTCCAGCAAGGTTCGTCAAAGATGCGGCTACAACACTAACAAAGCCCATCAATTTCATTGTAAATTTATCAATAGCGAGTGGTATAGTTCCCGATCAATTAATATCAGCACGGGTCAAACCATTATTTAAGAAAAACAATAGAACAGAGGTTGGAAATTATAGACCAATGAGTATACTGTGTATTATATGAATTTTTTTTAGAAAAAGCAGTATATAAACAGCTAGAATCATATTTAGTAAAACACAACTTGCTATATGAACTTCAATCTGGTTTCAGAAGCGCTTATTCCACCGATACCTGCCTTATTCATCTTTTTGATCATATTAAATCTCAAACATCTAAAGGCCTCTTCACTGGTATGGTAATGATAGATCTTCAAAAGGCATTCGATACGGTCGATGATCATCAAATTCTTTGCAACAAGCTTCAAGCGATGGGAGTATCTAACATTAAATGGTTTGAATCGTATTTAACAGGCAGACAACAGTTGGTTAATGTTAATGGCACAAAATCCAACCCAGCAAACATTAGCTGTGGTGTTCCACAGGGAAGTATTCTAGGTCCTTTACTTTTCCTTTATTATGTCAATGATATGTCCATAAGCATTAACTCAGACTGTAAATTACTTCTGTACGCAGATGACAGTACTATTATGTTTTCTCATAAAAATCCTGAATTTATCTCTCAAAAACTTGGTCAAGAACTCGAATCCTGTAGTGAATTGCTCGTTGACAACAAACTTTCTCTCCACCTTGGTAAAACAGAATGCATTCTTTTTGGTCCAAAGAGAAAATTAAAAAATGTAACTGAATTTCAAATTAACTGTAATGGTCATATAATAAATTCACAAAATAGTGTTAAATATTTAGGCATTGACATTGATCAAAACCTGTCTGGCGAAAAAACAGCTAACTCTATTATTAAAAAGGTTAATTCCCGGTTGAGGTTTATGTATAGAAAGGCAAATTGTCTATCTGCCGAAACGCGGAAAACTTTAAGTATGGCACTTATTCAATGTCATTTTGATTATTCTTGTTCCTCCTGGTACGCTGGTATAACTCATGCTTTAAAAAAACAAACTGCAAGTGGCACAAAACAAAACAGTTAGATTCATTAAAAGCATGGGCCCAAGAACTAGTATAAAGCAAGCTGAATTATCTAGTCTAGGATTTTTAAATATTGAAAACAGAGTAAAACAGCTTCGATTGAACCATGCTCATAAAATCTATTATGATAAATGTCCTTCTTATTTGAAAAATAATTTCATCAAAATTAATGAACATCATGCCCATAATACTAGATCAAATCAGATTAATTATGTTATACCAAAAATTAAAGGCATCGAATCAACAACATTTTACTACAATGGAATCCATGATTGGAATTCTCTACCCGACTCGATCAAATCCATCAATGATGTGCAAAGATTTAGAAAAGAAGTGAAGTGCCACCTGATACATACCAGTGAAGAACGGGAAAGACGTGTCATATCATAATAATGACAATTATATATACATATATATTTTCATAGATAATGTACCTCTTGAACTTTCAGCTGATTCTTATAAAGGACCACATTGGAAATAAGCTGAATGGCTTTCATGGGCTATCCTTGGTGAGAAAGTTCTCAGCAGCTACAATTGGCGGATTGAAGTTTCAGTTAAAGATGGCAGTTTTATGTTTTATTTTTAACTTAACCAGAAATTTTTAAACACTTGTGTATGATGTTGAAATTTTTAAACCTAAATATATTTTACCTTTACCTTTTACCTTTATAGTACAAAATATGTCATTGCGCATGACTGATAGGGCTACCGGAAGTGACGTGACCCGAAGTGATTCCCTCGTGTGCGCGCATGCGCAACGGAGTTGTCCGCACTTTTTCGGATGTGTTGACCGGAAACGACGTTACCGGTCCAAAAAATAACAATTAAAAAAAAAAAAAAAAATTTGAAAAAGTACGGGAAAAATTTACGCGAAAATGTATTGTATTATAACGTCATATCTTTGGAAAACAAGTGACGTTGTATTTAAACGTTGTATTTGAATAATTTCGGTTTGGGTGCTTTTGAAAAGAAGTTGTAGTATTTCGACAAGGACGGACAAAGAGATTAACACAAGTGAAAACAAGTTACGAAGTATTTGATACATTGTGTTTTGTGTGATTTGTGAAAAGAAGCATTTGAAACATTGTATTTTGTGCGATTTGTGAAAAGAAGTATTTGAAACATTGTATTTTGTGACATTTGTGAAAAGAAGTTGAAGTATTTGGACAAGGACGGAAAAGGAGATTAACAGAAGTGGTAAGTTTTTTTAAGTATTATTTATAATAGAAAAGTCACATATTTAATTTGCTTAAATCTTTGTCCTTCACTGTCGTTGACTGATATTTCAAACGCTGTGGTTTGAAAAAGTACGGGAAAAAAATATAGGAAATTTTTTTATAACGTCATGTACTAGAAAAGCAAGTAACTGATATTTCAAACGTTGTGGTTTGAAAAAATACAGGAAAATGTTTTGTCTGGTTAAATGTGTATCAAAAATAAAAGAAACATCGAAATGTGACCTTTTCAATGGCCTAGATATTTTGTGGTACGAAATTAAAGTTCCAAAGAGCCCTCTATTTAAAAATACGTCACAATGCGGGAAATTCGAATTACAGCGTCATTGACAAACATCGACACTTCCAACGTCATGGATGATCCTCAGTACAAACGGATTGCCGAGGGGATGTCAAAATGGAATGTTTTAAATATCATTAAATATTTAAATGGAAATATTCATATTCCAGGTTAGAATGATTACATAATCTATATATATGTATTTCTTTAATAAGAGAGTGTATTGCTTCACGTCTTATATAAATGAAGTATGCACAAAATGCTCTCTTATCTTCTCTTCTTTTTCCAAACCCGGCTGGGATAACTGTGGTATGAGGGTGATTGAAAACGTGCCTAGGCTAGGGGGATGGGTGGTGGTTATGCTCAATTTTTTTTCTCCAAATTTTGACATTTTTTTTAAATACGGGAATATATGAAATACATAACTGATATTTCAAACGTTTTGGTTTGAAAAAGTACGGGAAAATGCTTTAATAACGTCATTTACTAGAACAACAACTGGGTTCCGTCGGGTGCGCGCATGCGCGATCGGAATTCACCAATAATGAATTTATTAAACCCAAAAGAGGATTGAAATGTTTTATATCACCAATGAATCAGAAATCATGAAAAAAATGAACCAATCAGAAAGCAGGAAACAAAAAGAAACAACCAATTACAGCCATCGTAATAACTGACTTTTCCTACATAAACCCGTGATTGATTCCATCTTCATTCTTTTCCAATAGCTGCGATTTTCTGTGATGTATGTGGAAAGATTGTATAGAGAAGAGAAGCCTGTTACGTCATATGAAGACCCATGTAGATTCTTCACATACCTATTCCTGTGGGGTATGCGGCAAGAGTTCAGCCGAGCAGACAACAGAAACAGACATGAAGCGGTCCACAGTTATACGATTACCTGTCCCGTTTGTGGTGAATTTTTTGTTAGGCACTCGTGGCACTCGTGTCACGGAATGGTAACCCACGGAATTACCGCCCCCTTTCTGAGTACTTATTTATTTTCAATAAATGTTTTTCTTATTTCATCTCTTTTCCCTGAGTTTATTGTGGATAATAAGAGGGTAAATACTTATTAGACAGATTAAAAAAAAACAATTTTTTGGTCTTTTTAATAATTGATAACTGACCCAAATTAGGCTAATAAATGAAATGTGACCTAATGTTAATTTCATTAAAAACATACATGAATTCTATAACTTTTAATTTCTTATCTAATTATTATCTTAGGTTGTTATTTTCATTGAATGGCATCTCAAAATAGATGACATCACAGTGGGGGCTCTTCCTGTATAATCAGTAATTGTATTGTCCAAGTATTGTTACTTGTATTTTACCCGAGAACTAATTAGTACATATACTGTATGTGATATTTATAAGAATGTTGTAGTATTGGTGCGTAACTAAATGTAATTAAGTTTAATGAAATTTTAAGAATTTAGATAAATTTTGTAGATGTGTATTGGAGAGACGTTTGCTTATTGTGCAAAAAACTAAACTATAATCGTTTTTTTTATAAAAATAAAAAGCCAAATATGTATTCGGACAATTAATTATGATTCTTTAAATAACAACTCAATTTCATTAAAACTCCATATCAGAATAGAAAAAAAAATCATAATCGTAGAGTTCAACTTTTTTGGGGGGAAATAACAATACTTGTACATTTTTCATACACTTTAGAATGATTGTTTATTTAAAATATTACAGTTTCATTTAATATATGCATTTTGACAAAAGTTTAATAATTTCTTTTAAGAGTTGTTGAATTTCAACAGACTTATTCATACATTTTTAGATTGTGTTCTATTTGTTTTTTTTTATTATAGATTTCACTTTTGAGACCTTTTACAGAAGTTAAATTTTTTTTCCTCAAGTTGTTAAATTTTAACAGACTTATTCTTATCTTTTTATATTGTTTTTTTAGTTTAGTTTAGTTTTT
This sequence comes from Gigantidas platifrons, assembly GCA_002080005.1. Taxonomy (NCBI): domain Eukaryota; kingdom Metazoa; phylum Mollusca; class Bivalvia; order Mytilida; family Modiolidae; genus Gigantidas; species Gigantidas platifrons. The sequence goes on from MJUT01059235.1 coordinate 63,954, forward strand.
TATATGATAAATTTCATGTGAAATATTACATGTTATATTTAATTAAAATGCAATGAAAATGAAGTAAAATATATTTAGTTAAGAAGAAAAATTGAAATGGTAAATTTAATGAGAAATGAAATAATGTATATTTTATGGTAATTAAAAAAAAACATATACATGTATAAATGAAGAACAATTAAAATGAAGAAAATGACAAATTTATAAATAGTACCCATCTCCACAGTATCACCTGTGGTTCCAATATACAACATGAAATGACTAATTACCTATATGTACAGGTAAAACCATCACTCACAGGTGACGTACCTTTGTATTTCATAAGTTATAAATATAATATTTTCAGATGAATGTTTTCATTGAGAATAATATTGGAAAATTATGCACAGAATAAAATAAAAGGTTAGGGTTTATATGTATCAAGTATTTACATCAAGAAAAATAAATCCTTTTAAACAAATTTCATGTAATTATTTTTTTTAAATCTGTTAAAAATTTTCAAAGTAATGTTCAGAATCTGTTCAGACTCTGTTCAGACTTTTGAGTAATGTTCAGACTCTGTTCATACCTTTCAGTAATGTTCAGACTCTGTTCAGACTTTTCAGCAATTTTGAGTAATTTTCAAACTCTGTTCAGACTTTCTAGCGTAAAAACTGGTCCGTTCAGACTTTCTTGACTTTGTAGTGATATCAATGTTAAGATTGGAGAAGTTTCCCCTTTAATGGTGATATTGATTTTTTCTTCATTACAAACACAGTCGGCAATAGGATTGACCCATTTTCATTAAAGGTTTTGTTTACTAATGACGTTGCGGTTTAGAAAGCACAAACGTGACGACCTCAATTATGACGTAAACAAAAACAGTAGTCCCAGCAGAGGTTATCAAGAATTGTGTCAAGTATATTTTTGTAGGATGATGTTTGTTGATATTTCTGACACGACAGTTTCTAATTTGATTTATGTTTAACAAATGATATGTTACCTACCTGATGATGCTGATGAATTTTATTTACTTTTGTCATCTTCACAGGAATTATCGTTTAAATGTTGGGAGAATTTGGTGATAACTGCTGACCGTTGATAAGTCCTGCTCAACTCACGCAAACTTTTATGCGACTTTTGCTTATGGATTCAGTAGGTCGATATAGCGGGAGGGAAGGATGATAAGAAGGATCTTCCGTGAGAGGACATCATTGCATTTTTTACCTCATTCCACGATGTGCCGGACATACCACGACCGACGTTACCAGGCTCTTAGAAAATCCCGTGGAAGCGACGGACATTGTACAGAAATTTGTTTTGTTGTTAAACATGTGTTATGAAAAAAAAAATGAAAAGAAAGAAAAAAAAAGAAAAAGAAAATGAAAAAAAAAGAAAATAAAAAGAAAAAAGGGTTAATGCAGCCTCCCTATAGAGCCAGTCAAAAGCCTGGATAAATGCAGAGTGACCTTCTATTGGGTGATCAAATGCACTCTTAGAAATATCAGTCAGAACGCGGGAGTACTACACAAAATATCCGAAAACACCCGAAACAAGGGCGGGAAACCCGGTTGCGCATGCGCAATGACATATGTTATACTACTGTACTACTACTATAGTAAGGAAAAACTGGGAAAAATGACGTCACAGAAGAAAAAAACGCGGGGAAAAATAACGTCACGTCCTGTGAAGTTACTTCCAGTCACGTTACTAACGTCACTTCCGGTCAGGACCCTTTCGGTCAGAGCCGGTCACTGCCGGTAGCACATCACAGCACCTCCTCAAATACGACTTGACAACCTCTTATATACTACTGATGTCCTTTGTACACCTTTTTAAGAAAAATATTAACATGAGAAAATTTAAACAACATGCTAAATATTACAACTTATTTTCAGGGCACAATGTTCTTAACTAAATGGGCAGATTACGACAAGTCAAATTGTACTTGGGAATCTACAAATCACATTCCACCCACTATTAGGGACACTTATACCAACCCTATAGTTTCTTCCGATCGTCTGCAGAATGCAGCGACTGCTTTGGGATTTGTCGTACAGAGACGATTACGGTGAAGGAATAATTATCTTTCTATTACATTTGACGCTGATGTATACATACATTGTTTTGGCCTCTCAACAAACAAGTTAGTTTACGAGAATTTAGCTTTACTGACATTGTAAATACGCAAATTGAATATTTACAATTAAAGTTTACAGCAAGGTTAGAAAGCAGATTTCATGAAAAAAACAAATTAATACTTAGAAATCTGAAAAAATTTAATGGTAGAAAACGTATGAGCTATGAAAATGAAATTCATAGAATTGCAGTTTTTTCTAATAAAATAGAGAATGTAAAGTCACTAAATTTCAAGCTTTTTGAATTTCAAGAATCGAATATTGAGCTAGAAAAACAGTATTCTGATTTATTTGAAAAACTTCAGGAGGAAGTTAAGAAAAGCTCTGAAAGTGCAATTTTGCAAGAAAAAATGAAAATCTAGAAACTCAAAGCTTTTTTCTTAAATCATGTTAAAAATTCTTATCTTATATTCTTAATCATTCAAATGTCTATTTCCATATCCCCTAATTTATCATGTTTACCTTCAGTAATAATGGTGAGAGATCAACAACTTGTTTAACGGTATTGATTTGTCAAAAGGTGTGAATTATCTAATTAGGCTGGCGTTTCAGTGGTTCTAGATTAGTCGTCTCAGGTAAGCTTAAAAATACACCTGTGGCAGGTGAAATCCAAAACAGACATCTCTTACTGAAAAAAGTTGGCCGGAATTTTTAGGGATGCTTAGCTGAGATTAACTTTAAAACGTAGAGATCTAATTTTGTACGAAGTACACGTGACTGGGATTACTTTCTTCAGACACATTCAAAGTCAAAATATTGCAAAGCCAGATAATTTAACAGTTTTTTGGGAACAAGAACATCAAGAGGGCCTAAACAGAAAAGTCAAACTTTACCTATGCTATAGGGAGGCTTTTCTTTACATAGTATCTTCTTCTTTTCAGTGGTCGGCTTAAAAATCTGCTTTTCAAATTGCCTGATGTCGAGCGAATTTAGATAAGAAGAAGAAGTTACCAGGTAATACAACATTGTGTATCTGATGTAGTATGTGAATAATTGAATGTTTGCTACTGACCATGTATCATTACCCTTTATGCTATTGTTGATGGATTGTTGGTTACCATGGATATCAATTTGGTGTTGACTGGACATTTATTGAGGTTAATTCATACATTTATATATATTGAATTTATCAAATAAAGGAACATCTGAGAATGAAACCACACAGGCATAGATACTCTTAGATGCTTTATTTGGCTGTAGTTTGAAGATTTTTTGGGATGCCCTTATCTAAACCTGGTTCTACAATTGACGTGTAATTTACCTTTTAGGTTTATTATGATGATCGTTTGCATAATATGAATAGTTCATATCCTTACGGCGAATATAAAAAATGGTAACAATTGGCGCTGTTGACACAAGTTTCCTCATCCTGGTATACTCAAGTGTCGTTTCCTGAAATGTTCGACATTTCAAAACAGGAACAATTTGGTCACGTATTTATTTTCCAGATATGATTAATGCTTTATGAAATATATTAGAAATTAGTACACAGCTTGTCAATTGTTTAATATGTAAACAGCAAATTGTGGTGAGTATTACTTTCTTAATTGTTTCCAGCTTGAACATGGATATCCTCACAAGATTTGGAACTGTGAGATTGGCTGAGCAAATTATAAATGGAAGTGACTCCGGGCACTGTATTAATGTTCATTCTAATTCAGCAGTTTGGTACATGTGTTAGGTAATATTTATTAGCATAGGCATAACTCAGTTATTTAGACACAGTTACCTAAAGTGTCAATTACATACACTTATTTTTATATGTAATCAAGGGGCCGTCGTGGCCATGATCGTATGGTAGTTGGATTTACAACTACCTATGCAATCAGTGTCTATCACTTTTGATGTTGTGAGTTCCTATATCGATCAGGGCGATATGTACAACATTATATGTAAGTTTGGCAGTGACTTGCGACAGGTCGGTGGTTTTCTCCGGATCCTCCAGTTTCCTCAACCAATAAAACTGACAACTACGATATAACTGAAATATTGTTGAAAATGGCGTTAAGCACCTTCAAACAAACAAACAAACAATATGACATCATGATTAAAGTCTGTAATCGTTTGATATATAAACGAAAAGTATGCTCTAAATATGTGTCATTGTGACATAATTTGAGTTAGATTAAAGGATACATTTGTCATGCATCAGCATGTCTTAGTTTTGAATGCTGCTTACAAAACAAACATAATTACTGTTATAGTTACCATTAGTAGTTACTCAACCAGAACATTTAGATCACGACTACTGCATTGATATGATGTATACGTATTAAAATTTAAAAAAAAGTCGCATAATATACATACAATATCCGTACATTGACGGAAAATATAAAATTTATTTGGACGAGCTTTAAAAACAAGTAGAACAGCGAACTTTTGGCGAGCTTTTCTGGCCTTTTTCGCAGCGAGTGCAACTTAATTTTATATTTAACGACAATGTACATTTATTGTGTTTATTCTGCAGTGTCAAAAGGTCCAAAACAACTGTCAAATTGTCTGAAAATAGCTGAAACAAGCGTCGTTCTAAACGTTTTCAAAGGCGTCAGTGCTTATACTGTTACCGTTTCTTTCTGTTGCTCAACAGGAATCAGGTACCAGAAAAGCTATATTTTGGCCAGTGACCGTATATATATAAAAAAATTATCCAGTCAATGTAATTTGACTGCTCGAATAGAACCAGCGCAGGATAAAAAAAAGCAATGTAGTAAGCTGATAATATATAAAAGAAGGCGAAAGGTAATGATTAACTAGTATATTGATGAAATTTTGCGTAGCAAAGCAAAATATACCCAATGGTTAGTCTAAGTGGCATGTATGTATTCGTGTTGTCGTTGGAGATCCAATTATAAAAGGGGGCAGTTTGGGTTTCCATTGATCGGTTTAACCCCGTCACATTTTTGTGCCCTTCCCAAATCATGACCAGGATTTCCATCGTCAGAGGTCGTGTTTTTTATGTTCATTGGTTTTATGTGAGAGGTGATTGTTTGTTTTATTGATATTGATGGCATTGTTGGCCATCACTGTTTAGACTTTCTTTTCATAAATTCATTGTTATTATATTATCAGTATTTTATCTTTTTTTCTTTCAGAAAATGCACAGACGACCTATTTAAAACATGAAAACATACTTCGTTTTTAATCTTCTGCTACTGATACAAAGGATACAAGGTAACCTCTTTACTGATTTTCCATCACCATGTCTTCAGTCACGTGTCAAAGGTTAATTAGCATGTTCATGCTGTTTTCGCTAAAAACACTTACAATCTGACATTTCAGCTCCTTATTTCTATATTTGGCATGCATATTACATTTCTAGCGGCATTCAACATATAAATTACAGGATGCGTATGTAATATTTAAAAATAATAGCAGGTATAACTTGCATGTATCGACCCTATATAGGTACTAATAAATCGCTATTAGTATCTATATAGGGTCGATACATGCAATTGTTGTTAACACAAGATTGTATGAATATTGACACGAACAAGTTAAAATAAGCTAAAATTTTACCCTGTAATAAAACTTTGAGTTTTGCCTAGAATAATAAGAGGAGTCATGTTTATTTCACCTAGTTTCACAAGAATGATCCAAGCGGGCTGATAAAGCAAGTTTATTAGCTGCTTCCGGAAATTTATTATATGCTTTTCCGTCAATGTCCGTAAGTTCACTTCGTGAATTTCCGGAAAACTGTGTTTACAGAAACAGCGGATTCAACTGTTTTATAAAATATTTGCGCAGAAAATTATTAACTATCAATTTCTCTCCTATGATATAGAAAGTGGTTAAAAAACGTGCATTTATTGGATTTGTATATTAAAACAATATTTGTTTTGTTCTATAACTCTATACATGTATTTAATTCTAGCCAAAATGAATCAATTTACATTTTGGTAACAAATTAATTATTTCCTCTGTTGAAGTATATGATAAACATATCATAACATGTAATTTTTCATATCATACCCTTTATCAGCCCTCGTTCATATATCATACCTTGAGCCTATCGGCTCTCGGGATGATATCATGACCTAGGGCTGATAAAGGGTATGATATGAAAAATGTCATGCAATAATCTATATTTATTACATTGCATTTTTCATATCAAACCTTTTATCAGCCCTAGGTCATAATATCAGCCCGAGAGATGATAGGCTCAAGAGATGATATATCAATGAGGGCTGATAAAGGGTATGATATGAAAATTGACATGTTATGATATGCTTATCATATACTTCAACAGAGGAAATAACTGATTTGTATCAAAATGTAAATTAGTCATTTTGACTAGAATTAAATACATGTATATAGTCATAGAACAACAAAATTGTTGTTTTTATATGCAAATCCAATAAATGCACGGTTTTTAACCACTTTCTAATTATAGGAGAGAGATTGGTAGTTAATAGTTTTCTGGGCAAATATTTTATAAAACAGTTGAATCTGCCGTGTCTGTAAAAACAGTTTTCCTGACATTCACGAAGTAAACTTACGGACATTGACGGAAAGGCATGAAATAAATTTCCGGAAGCAGTTAACAAACTTGCTTTATCAGCCCGCTTCGATCATTCTTGTGAAACTGTGTAAAATAAACATGACTCCTCTTACTATTCTAAGCAAAACTCAAAGTTTTATTACAGGGTAAAATTTTTGCTTTATCAACTACAAGTATATGATAAATACAGTTCTCCTTATTTTAGGAACCATTCATGACGAGTTTCAAGATGACGTCACACTGTATACTGATATAGGAAGTGATGTCATATTGAAGTGTAAAGTCGCAAATACTACAAGTGCAATATGGCGGGGAGAGAATAACATAATATCAAATGGATTGAATATTAATCCAGAACTACGACACAGACTTAAAATAATAGGAGACAAAACTCTGGGAGAGTACAATCTACACATTTCGGATTTAACAGAAGGAGACTTGGGTTCATATTGGTGCGAACGCCATGATAAAGATGTGGTCAATAAGAAACAAGTAGTGATAAAATTGGCAGGTGAGCAACTCGTGACTTACAACAGTGTTTAGGTTTATTTCGATATAAATTAATTTTAGAGTCACATGTCATTTTATACGTGTTTTGATTGGTTTAGAAAGTAGAGTACATTTTCTTATGTACTTGAATCTGAAAATAGACGTCGTTCCCAATGCCTCGCGCGCCGTTGTCATCAGGCGATTTTCTTTAAATGAGGCACATTTGGGGTTATTTAAATTTATTTCAGATTGTTTTGCCTTATTTTGAAAAAAAATAATATATTTTTCAATATCATAGAAAAAAAAGTTTGAATTAATTGAAAATGATTGATTGAAATTATTTGCTCGGTTCATTCGAAATGACCTCAATCAGGTTTCACGGTGTGTACAGCCCACACTGTGATGTCATCTATTTTGAGATGCCATTCAATGAAAATAACAACCTAAGATAAGAATAAGAAATTAAAATTTATAGAATTCATGTATGTTTTTAATGAAATTAACATTAGGTCACATTTCATTTATTAGCCTAACTTGGGTCAGTTATCAATTATTAAAAAGACCAAACACAATTTTTAATCTGTCTAATAAGTATTTACCCTCTTATTATCCACAATAAACTCAGGGAAAAGAGATGAAATAAGAAAGAAATTTTATTGAAAATAAATAAGTACTCAGAAAGGGGGCGGTAATTCCGTGGGTTACCATTCCGTGACACGAGTGCCTGTGCCAATGACGTATATAAACGCCCTTGCCTGTGCTAACAATAATTTTGAAAAGTCACTTTTATTTTCCCACATACATGTTAAATGTGTATTGTGACATTTATACTTGAAATATTTTATTGCATAATTATTTATTATATATTTGCATACAAGTATTGCGATCATAAAGTTCAAGTGATCCTCCATATGTTTTACTGTGAAATCGCATAATCACTATTAAAAAGGCCATTCTTTGAATTCAAATTGTCACAGGATATGTTTGATACGAATGTAGGACAGAAAGTCACAGGACAAAAAGTCACAGGCAAAATGTTACCGACGAAATGTCACAGGACAAAAAGTCACAGTTGTGACTTTTTGTCTGCCAGGGTAAACAATATAGATTGTGACTTTTTGTCCTAGGAGTTTTGTGACTTTTTGTCCTGTGAATTTCTGTCCGTTTACCTTTGTGAATTGTATAATGAACTGCCTCATCAAATTTTCGTTCTCAAACGGTGCGTCTAAACACCGCTAAGACTGTCTTAGTGCACTAAGACTCTACATACTGCCACTAAGGACACGAAGGAGATGTTTTACTAACATAAAGTACACTGCAATGCATATAAATGTAGAAAATAAACCTAATTTTAAATTGTCATAGTAATACTATGAACAGTTTTTGATTA
>MJUT01059243.1:9062-25681 GCA_002080005.1 Gigantidas platifrons
ACTTACATAAGGACAAGTAACCACAACATGCTTTAAATAAAGATAAATAAATACAACCTTGCTTAAAGCAAGACAAATATTACAACTGGATTATACCTAAGACAAAAATGCAACAAAACTGACATTGAATCAATATGATTTAAGCAAAGGAAAGGACAGACCTATATCCAAATAGGGGATGCCATGAAATAGAAAGCAAAATACCAGAAAACACAAGAAACCAACAGCTTTACCGTGTCATAGATCAAGACAACTACAACTTAATCAAAGAACAATACAAAAATACATTACCTTAAGTAAGGCAAATATTACAAAATTTGAACCCATAGGAATAATGTTTACTTTTTAAGTAGTTTTTATTTTTTTTGTAGGTAAAAATGGCAACATCAGGTACTATAATATGTGGAATATGCGAGGCTCAATTTATTACAAAACACGCAGACCAGTGGTGCCCTGAATGTGATGAGGGTCTATGCTCCGACTGTGAAAATCATTTTCACAAAATTTCAAAGGCTACTAGACATCATGGTGTTATTTCTATTGAAAATTACCATAAATTGCCATCATCTATTTCAGAAATCGCTAATCATTGTGAATATCATGATATGAAATATACACATTTTTGTAAACACCATGACAAACCATGCTGTCCAGATTGTATTTCTACAAACCATAAAGCCTGTGTTGGGATTTTGTCTCTACGTGAAATTATAAAAACATCCAAAACATCGGCACTGATTGACAACATTGAACATAATTTAACAGATATCAGAAACAATATAGACAAAATTACGAAAAACCGGCAACAAAATATGTCAGATATTCGACAACAAAGACACATCTTTAGAGACCAAGTTAAACAGATGCGCATTAAAATAAACTCACACTTAGATACACTAGAACATAATATTCTACAAGAACAGGATGATACCGAGGACAAGATTAATTCAAAAATAGATAATCTGTTAAAACAACTTTCTAAGAATGCAAAGACCGTAGAAAGATTACAAAGTGACATTATAGCTGTCAAAGAGTATGCATCAGACCTACAAACCTACCTCGGTAGTAAGGTCATTGAAGAAGAGGTAAAGAAGGAGGAGGAGTACCTAATGTCTTTATCTGAAGATGGATATCTACAACAACTTAACTTAAGATACAACGTTAATACAAAGATACAGGATATATTGTCTACTATAACAACGTTTGGATCCGTATCTATAGAAACAAGTCCTCCATCAGTTGTTATCAAGACAATGAAGGATAATCAGGCACAAATTATGTCTGCTATATCACATCAATCTGTAAAGTCAATCAATGATATCAACCTTACTTTACATACTACATTTAATATACCAAAAGGAAAAGGCGACACTTCTATAACAGGATGTATCGTTGGTGCGTATGATAAAATGATATTTGTGGAATATAACAACAGGAGACTCGTTATCCTTAATGAGGACGGTACATTAGATAAGGAAATAACCTGTTCATTGGGTGACCCGTTTGACGTTACATGTCTAGATGATACAACTGTAGCTGTGTCAACAAGTCATGGCATAGAGATAATAGACGTCGAGTCTACAAAAACAGAAAGATGTATTAAAACTAGTGGACCATGTTATGGAATAACACANAAAATTGTGGGAATATAAAGACGTATCAGTGCTGATTGATCCATGGGGTGTAACAGTAGATAATAATTATAACGTTTACGTGACGTCACGCACCTCTAACAGTGTAGTAGTGATAGAACCAGATGGTAGACAAGGGAGAAAACTTAGGAGTAGTGATGATGGATTTAATCGTCCTACTGGAATATATTTTGACGAATCTGAAAACAGTTTGTTGGTTACTGCCTGGAACGGACGAGCTTTCCATTATGCTATTTGTTAAATATTACTTTATTGTTAGAGAGAAAATACTATTTCATATACTAGTGATCAGACAAGTTCCATATTTTGTAAATACAATTCATTTAACCGAAAAACCAAAGTTACAATAACACTCGGAAGGAAGGAACATTATTAATCTGATAGAACTGGTGGCGATGAATTGAACGTTGAACCTGTAAAACAAATGCTGTAGATATTATCACTGAGATAAAATAAACAAAGTTATTGACAACTCTACTTACTTTACAAAATAAAAAAAATACTTATAGTTATGATACAAAATTAAACAAGTTTGAAAACAAATAGTAGAAGTGATGCAATTGTACATATCATATCATACAAAAACAAAACTATGATATAGGTGATAGATTATGGTGTTTAACGCCACTTTCAGCAAAATTTCAGCTATATCATGGCGACCAGTGTTAGTGGTGGAAGAAGCCGGAGTACCCGGAGAGAACCACCGACCATGAGCAAGTAACTGGTAAACTTTATCACTTGCGGCTGCGAATCGAGTGCACCCTTTTTTGTACTTTACAAAGCCGGGCGCGAACCCACGCCGTATTGGTGATAGTCTTATATAGGTTGTTAGATAATCCAACTACCTAACTCATTGAGCCACCCTCGTCCTTTATAGGGATTAGGGTTAAGGTGATTAATGCCACTTTCGACAATATCTCAGTTTTATTTTATAGTAATATATATTTTCCTGTTAATTTCAATGGAAAATAACCGTGCAATATATCCTTGTATTTGCACTCTAAGTATCGTCATCTTCGGAAATGTACTGATGCGCTTCGAAAAATAGGTCTTACATTTATTGCATCATTTGTCGTTTGGTAAATAAAAATGACGGAAGATGATATCGACATACTGCTGCAAAATGCATAACTTGAGGAAATTCCACCGAAAAATGCAATGCCGACGGCATTAATATACAAGTCATATTTTGCTGGCAAAAATAGCTGAATAGAAGAAAAATAGTCATTTATTTCCCCACCACGTTCGAAAAAAAATACTGATAAAATGTATATTGCACTAGTTCAAATATGAATATTTGAAGTAGTTCAATATTTCACTTAAATATTTGTTTGTTTTTTTGTTTTGTTTTTTTTAACGAAAGGAATATTTACACATGACCTACCGTACTCACTTATTAATGATAACTTTGATGATTATATTTGATAAAACGCAGGTGTGTTGATGCTGTTTCTAAGATTGCATGCAATAAAAAAGGGGGGTTTGGACTGGGTTGCACAAGCGTCATTTAAATCAAATACCAATTAAAAGATCAGTGTTATTTATATCACTAAGTATCAATTAGTTAAACAACTATTTATTATCGGCTACACAAAGCATAGTTAAGGCTAATTGTAAGTAGGTGTCAATTTAAGTTTGTAATTATATTTAAACCTTGTTTAGTATCCCACAATTCAACATTGGACGTGCATTTTCGCGATATATTTCGAAAAATAAAATGGAGAATTTTACAGACAATAAGAGGAAAAGGAGTTCAAATTGGGATAGTTTCGAAATCACACTACTTCGACAGTTGGTGCAGGAAAATATGTCCACACTGCATAGCAAATTCACCAATTCGATGACCAACAGCAGAAAAAACTATATTTGGAAAAACGTTGCTGTCCAGATTAATTCGCTCATCTTGCATTAAAGAACCGATAAAGAGCTGAAAACAAAATGGCAAAATATGCAGACTATTGCAAAAACAATATGCAGACAGGAAGAAATATGCTACTCAAACTGGCGGTGGACCTCCAGCCAAAGAATTGAGCAATGAAACAGATAAGAATGTCGACATGATGAAAGACTGTTCAAGTTTTGTTGGCCTCTAGGGATGTGAATCCTCAATAAATTTAACAGAAGGCGCCTACATTATTATAGATATCTCCAATATTTTTAAAAGACCAGCTGATTTTTGTTTACACTGATGTCACTAACTCTGACCTATATTTCGTCAAACAAATGTTGGGGCCCCAAAAGGTTAGATATTCGAATGCATATTTGTACACCTTGTTGGGCAGATTTTGTTTAATGTCATACATAGCATGTGTTATTTTAATTTACACTTGCAACGATTAGGAATTATAACCAGTCTAATGAAAAGGTATTTGTTGAAACAACATGAAAAACCTGAATTTTCAGCATTAAAGAACAAATGTTAAAGAAAAGCATGAGTGCAAGCGAAAGATAATCAACTCCAAATGTTTACTTTGTTTAAATATATTCCGATTATAATTTTCCGTGGTGTACTAAGCGAGAAATTAATAAAATTATATTTTGGCACACCTGTACGATTAGTCTAAAAATATCATAAAACCGGAATAGACATCACACGTGTGATCCCTCTCAATTATAGCAGCGTTGTTTACATATGATATCGTTTACCTGTGCTCCAAAAATACGATTTCGGACCAGGAACTTTATATTTCTGGATAAAATACGCAGAGGAATCATTAATATTTAAGCATGCCAAAGTAAAAGTCATCAAAACGAGAGGTGACGGTATTCGTATACACCAGTAATGAAATGTAATTTCATAAGAGAATAATACTATTTACAGAAAAACTGAAAGTAAGAGGATATAAAATCCAAATGATAAAAAACATTCTTCCAGAAATCAATTTCAAAGACAGACAGGACAAACTAAAGAAAAAGATAAAATGTGAAAACACGTGTAATATAACATTCATTACACATTATCACCCTAAGGCTGAAATACTTCAAAGAATAACCAGGAAGTACAGGCATCTTATTAAAAATGACCCTACAATAGGTTCAAATTTCAAGAAAAATCTAACTATTGGATTCAAAAGAAACAGAAACATTGGCGAATTAGTGAAAGGAGCCGTCAGATAAATCGTATAGTTCCTGCTAAAGATATAATCACGCAGAACTAATTGATGTGTATCATCAAAACCACAAGAATAGACAAATATATTAATAACGAAACTAATTGACATATTAAATAAATGGTGCAGTTGATAAAACAATCGACTTAAATATACCAACTAAAAATATTAGTTAATAAAAACAAATAAAACAAAACAATAAGCAAAAAACAAAACACAAAAAAAAGAAATAATAAAATAATACCCAAAAAGCAAAAGAAAAAAAATAAACAAAACAACGAAACTAAATATACACACATAACTTGTCTCTTCAATGGAAAACAAGGGGAGAGATAACTGAAGAAAAATATATATCTATGCAAATATTATTACTAAAACGAAATAAATGGTGATCCTCTGATGAAGGTTTCCCTGGAATGAATTATAATTCCGAAATAACCCGAAACATTGTACACGTAGCACGTTATCAATGTAAGGCCAGATATATGATTCACATCAGAAACGGGTGGATATTCGATCAATATCTATGAAATTTTCGCTAACACTCCCTCTACGTTCACTATTCATATTAATATTGGCCATATTGATAAACACACGTGTGACGTCACACTAGAAAATTAATAAAAACCGGAAGTATGATTTCTCTGCTTTATTGATTTTACCGACAGGTGTAATTCGATAAGATTAACACGCTGTATCTTTACAAGGAAAGGGTGTACGACCATCGGATTTTCGGCATTTTTTTTTTATACTTTTTGTTTAAAAAAAATAATTTTCGATTAGCGGTAATGTTTTTCTTGAAGGTATCAAAAAGATTTGAATCCTTTTTATTTTGTTTGCTAGTTTTCTTTTTTTTTTCATATTGCTTGTCAATTTTTCAACCTTCCCCCTTCCTGTGCACACCAAAACTCCCTCCACACTTTCCGATCCATTTATAAAGCATTATCCCCTCCTATGTAACCTTTTGTTACGCCACTGCATATGCATAATGTACAGAAGACTTAGGATTGGAAGAAAGGTCCCCCACACTTTTCAAATTTGTGGAGATATAAAATGTCGATTTTTTTTTATTTGAACAAAAAAATCGTACTTTTGACTTTTAATTTTTTCATGAATTTTCCTAATACGCTTCCATAGCTTTTAGATTTCATCGCATTATCATTTCAAACAATTAAATAAAAATTTTTGAAAGAAACTGAGCATTACTCTTTGGGAACGGAATATAGACGATGACAAAATCATTGAACCGCTTGCTACTGAAATTAGGATTTATTTGTATATTAAAACAAATTGTTGTATGTCGCAATGGGCATACACGAATGATTCCTTTGTTATTTGGCTTATGACTAACCATAAGAAAATGCTGTTGAGATGGTGAATATTCACACACTTGATTTATAAATGATGGGTGAAAGGTGTACTCGATACGACAGACAAATTACAGGTGATTGTTCGAACTTTTGTCTGCGCAATGTTTATTAAATTTTTAAGTTTGCTTGATATTCGCAGAAAATATAGTTTAAATACAAATGTCCTTTTGTTTGCATTGATATAATCAATTATATCAACCTAACAATTAACAACATGTGATCCCGTGTGTCATGCGTAGTGAACTTAAGTCGAGTAATGTAGAGTAATGTCATTTTGTGCAACATTCCTATTATAGCCTGAGAAGTCACACAACCATAGTTAGCCCACATCTATCTTCCACATGGAGACGCACTGGACAATTATGTTGGTTTAGCACAACATCCTTCACCGAAACCCAGGAAATCAATAGCAAAGAGCATAAATAGACGTATTTATATATACTTGCTTGAATGAATTAGCGGTTATTGTTTAACGCTAAATGAACAATGTTACATGTATGATGG
This sequence comes from Gigantidas platifrons, assembly GCA_002080005.1. Lineage (NCBI taxonomy): Eukaryota > Metazoa > Mollusca > Bivalvia > Mytilida > Modiolidae > Gigantidas > Gigantidas platifrons. The sequence continues at coordinate 15,699 of MJUT01059243.1, forward strand.
CGAGATCAAGCTATATTTTGAGGAGATGATGCTTACGATGTCTTAGGAAACTAGACTATTGCATTTTGTTAATCTGACAAATCAGTATCTTTTCAAATTATACCATTAAAAAAAATATATTTTGCAGATCACTTTATTTGGCGATTTTGTTCCTTCAAAATATAATGCTGCCACCCCTATCTTTATCATGCTTTATGAATTGTACGTTCGACACACGCAAGTGTACTCACAATTACACAATTTCCCATGCACAGCAAATATCAAGTTTCTATCAAAGAATGAATTCATTGTTCGGGTTATTTCAGGATTGTTCCTATTTAATGTGATATTGCCTGAGATAGAGTAAGTGTGTGTGCATGCATATGTTAGCATCACTTAAATAAATTAGAACCTCCATAATTAGAGATGTTTCTAGTGGTCATGGAATATTTAAAGATATCATTTGCTTGAATTATGATGTCTCTGACATATTGATCAGATGGTTTTTACTGGATGTCCTTAAATATCTCAGATCCTCCAATGTAATTGTATAAGCTCATGTAAATATGTTAACCCATTCAAAAACAGTACTAAGGAGATATTGTGCAATCTCTGTTTGTGTAAACAGATATGTGTAAAATTTAATATTTACATGTACCTTGATAACTTGATTCACGCTGTACTTTAGTGTATGTATCAACTGAACAACGTATTCTTTACTCTACTACTGGGTGTCAGGCCGATTAAGGAATTTTCAAATATTTCATTCTCTTCTATCTCGGTAAATACAACTTTCTTCAATAGACAGGATCTAAACCAAAACATTCTCCTGGTTCATTTTCTTTCCCCTAAAGAAGACAAAGCAATAATCAAATGTAAGTTGTGAAGAAGTGATAATCCCGATACCATGCTTCACATTACACACAAAGAAACAAACTAAACACAATTTCTTCGTCGATAGATCTCCGTGATATAAACATACAACTAACAGTAGAACCTTCATATACAGAAGACAGAGGGACACACTTGTTTAGATTAGAACAAACGTCTATTCAGGTTAGCAAAGCAAATTATCCTATACATTACCAGGAATTGATCATAATGTCATAATTCCACTTCGAAATATGCACAATAAACGACTTGTTCACATTAAAGATAAGGAAGTGTGGTCTTACTTTGATCGCGTCACTCCTGTGGAACTGGTTGACTACTACCCGCTCTTGATATCTGCACATTAGTTTATAACTTGTGACTGGTACATTGATTGTATAACTGCGTGATAATAAAATATGTATAAATTAAGTAGACAAGTTCGTACAAAAAATCAAAGGGCATGAATACTACAAAGGCGAGACCACTAGCCAAGACGTGTTGAGCGAAATAAATATTAAACTCGCACTCAGAACGTAATTGTTTGCCTAGTGTATGTAAAATAGCTTGCTTGATGTAACCATTGACGACACATTACAAAGCAAACCTGTTTAAACGTATCTACTATTCAAACTTACCTGATGGTAGCCATAATATTCGTTCCTCCCAAAGCCATGTTAAACCGTAAAACCCTGGTGTGTTGAAGACAAAGGGATTGGAATTTGAAAATTATTTGTGTTTGAGATAAGATGATTTTACTGTATATATGCTTAGTTATTTGTGTGTTAACCCTGTGTGGAATATAACTGAAATAAATTCACTTGTTGCTTAGCAATACATTAAACCAACGCAAAACGCATTACAATACAGTATATCACTTAGCAATCACGGACACACGGTGATATGTTTGCATTAAATATACACAACTCATAAAATGTAGCATCGACATTCAGTTCATATATACTTAGATACATACTAATGCTTAACGTGCAGCGGAAAATATGTTAAGCATGTTAAGGAGGAGAACAGGTTCCACAACATCATAAAGCAACAACTGCATACAGAAACGGGGAGAAAACAGGACATTTGCCACTTGAAACCTATAGATGGCTGAGTAGGACAACAATGTGAAGTCTGTAGTAGCATCTGCTATTTTATTAAAACACAATTAAGTATTAAGAGTGAAAGATGTGTATGACCCACTGTTGTCCATGGTCAGGTTTATATTATAACCTGAGAAACTACACACCCATAGATAAGGCACACCTATCAACCACATGGGGATGTGCTGGACAGCTATGTTGGGGTAGCACTGTATCCTTCACCAGAACACAGGAAATAAATAGATATAGACAAAAATATATACATTTGCAGATACTTGTTAGAGAGAGCGAGTGGTAAGCTATGAACAAAAATATATACACTTGCATATACTTGTTTGAGAGAACGAGTGGTAAGCTATGAACAAACATATATACACTTGCATATACTTGTTTGCATAAAATAAGCGGTTATTGTTACACGCTTAATGAGCAATTTGAGTTGGTTCGTGGTGAAAACAAGTTACATTTTGATAAGATGATAAGTATGCTTTGTAAAAGACCAAATTGCTGAGTTGGATCTTTACAATTCTAGCTAACTACAAAAACCGTCCGTCTGTAAATTGACGTCCATACATGAAAAAGATGTTGGTAGACGTTTTGATGTGAGCCCATATTCACATTCATTTGGACGTTTTTAATTGTCTGGTAATTCTCGAGAGTATCATTGCTCCGGACGAACATGCGGACCATCATTTTAGGTTGTTGCACTTCGGAAACCGTCTCCATATTGTATTAGAATGTATGCCTAGTTTGAATTAAATCAGTTTACAACAAGGGCAACGCAAAACGTGGGGTATCCCCTGGACTAAAAATATGACGTGGTGACCTTGACCTTTGACCTATGACCTTGAATATCAATTATGTTCCATATTCTCTTAAGGACTAAATAGGTACCAAGCTTGGTCAAAATCCATTGGAGGATGTTGATTCTAGAGTTTGCACAAGGATGCTACGCGGTGAAAATTTGACCGGTGACCTTGACCTTTGACCTTTAAAATCAATAGGAATATAGATTCGTTTAAGGACTAAGTATGTATCACGTTTGGTCAAAATCCATTGAAGAATGGTGATTCTAGAGTGTTCACAAGGATGTTATGCGTTAAAAATTTGACCCGGTGCCCTTGACCTTTAACCTATGACCTTGAAAATCAAGCAGGTTTTATATTCTTTAAATGACTAAGTATGTACCAAGTTTGGTCAAAATCCATTGAAGGATGTAGATTCTAGAGTTTTCACAATGATGCTAAGAGGTAAACAGATTTGACCCGGCGGCCGTGACCTTTGACCTATGACCTTGAAAATCAACAGGGTTCCAGATTATTATAAGGACTAAAAATTTAGTCAAAATCCATTGAAGGGTGTTGATTCTAGAGTGTTCACAAGAATGTTATGTGGTAAAAATTTGACCCGGTGACCTTGACCTTTGACGTATGATCTTGGAAATCAAAAGGGTTCGAAATTCTTGTAAGGAATAATTAGGTACCAAGATTGGTCAAAATTCATTGAAGGACGTTGATTGTAGAGTGTTCACAAGGATGTTACGCGGCCAAAAATTGACCCCGTGACCTTGACCTTTGAACTATGACCCTTTAAATCAAAAGGGTCCCAGATGTGTTTAAGGACTAAGCATGTACCAAGTTTGATCAAAATCCATTGAAGGATGTTGATTCTAGAGTGGTCACAAGGATGTTACGAAGGATGGAAGGACTGAAAGACGAAGCTTTTCTACATCCCTTCGCAACTTCGCTAGAGAGGGGATAATAACTTATCTAGAGCTAGGGTAATGGTGTTTTACGCAACTTTCAATACTATTTCAGTTGTATCATGTCTGTCAGTTTTATTGGTAGGGAAAGCTGGAGAATGGAGAAAACCACCTACCTACCGGAAGTCACCGATAAACTTTATAGAATATCAATAAACAGACAAAGATGCATGTATTTAAATCCTGACCTACAAGTATATATTGTTTAGGGTTAGGGTTATGATGTTTAACACCTTTTTCAACATTATTTCAGATTGGTCGTGGCGGTCAGTTTTATTAGAAGAGAGAACCTGAGAATCGCGTTACTTCAACTACGACTGAAACTTGTACTAAACTATAAAAATCACAGTGTAACAATCGTCTACATGTATATAACGTTATATTGGGGATAAAACTACACAATTGTGAATGCACAGCAAATATCAAGTTTCGAACAAATAATTAATTCATCGTTCGTGTTATCTTAGGCTTTTTGAAATTCAATGTAATATCACCTGAGATCCAATAAGTGTCTACATGCGCATGTTAGTGTCACCTGAAGAAATTAGAACCTCCATAATTAGAGATGTTTCTGGAGGTCCTAGACTATTTAAAGCTATTCTTATCTCGAATAATGAATGTATAATATATATCAGAGAGTTCTTACTTGAGGTCCTTAAATATCTCAGATACTGCGCTCAAATTATTCAAGTCAATAAATGTTTGAGGACTTCTTTACATGTAAATACAATATTTTGACCAATTTAAAAACAGTACAGACGTGCTACTTTGTAATCTATGTCTGTGTAAGCATATATTTGTAATATCTAATAAGTACATGTACCTTGATAACCTTGCACTTTAAATGTTTATCCATCAATTTAACTTCTTTATCAATTACTCTACTATATTTATTGAGAAAAGTTTTCGGATTTGTTCTCCTCCATCACGGAGAAGAATACTTCCTTATATACACTAAGACATTGTTATTTTCTCTTTTCTTTCTGAAATGTTACCATTTTACTATATATCATCCCCCTATTTAATATGTTTCAAATACCTACGTTTCGCTGTCTTATTTATATTGTTGTTATATTCTTTGTTCAGTTTTATTGTACAATATTTTTTTATTGATTAAGCGTGTGGAGTAATTTTAATTAGAACATGCGCTATGCAAATATTGTAAATACTAATAAAAGAAAACAATAATAAAAATACTACAACTACTACTACTACTACTATTACTACTACTACTACTACTACTACTACTACTACTACTACTACTACTACTACTACTTCTACAACTATACTACTACTACTACTACTATTACTTCTACTACTACTACAACAACTACTACTACTACTTCTACTACTACTACTACTACTACTACTACTACTACTACTACTACTACTACTACTACCACTACTACTACTACTACTTCAACTACTACTACTACTACTACTACTACTACTACTACTACTACTACTACTACTACTACTAATACTACTACTACTACTACTACTACTACTACTACTACTACTACTACTACTACTACTAATAATAATAATAATAATAATAATAATAATACAGTAGAGAACAGAATACTAATGTTTTCAAAGAATTGAATGTTAAGCGAAATGAAAACAAATGTGAATAAGCTATTGTTAAATCATAATCCTGATGTGATAGCTTGCATTGCACACGAATACATTACCCAAAGACTGAGCACAATTCCCCGTCATGAGACCTCCGTGAAATAGACATACAACAAACAGTAGAACCTTGATATACCGAATACAGAGGGGCATACTATTTTATATTGAATTAAACGAGCATTCAGGTTAACAAAGGAAATTCTTCTAGATTGTACCTCGATTTTGGGGCATATACCGACTTCACGTGAAATGCAGAATAAACGACTTGTTCACGTTCAAGATAACGGGGTATGATTGTATTTTGATCGCGTGCAGAACATCGTCCCTTATAGAACTGGTTGACTACTTACTACCCGTACAGTCCACAATGTGAAATATATTGCAATTCGACATGAGAGTCCATATATCACAATAATTCAACTAAGACGGAAGGTTGTACTAGACTATAAGAATCATGCTGTAACGATCGCCTACATGTAGCTGACGTTATTTCGAGGATTAAACTACACAATTGAGCATGCACAACAAATATCAAATTTCTAACATAAAATGAATTAATGTTATTTTATACATGTTTTTTTTTTACTTTCAATGTGATATCTCCTTAGATCGAGCAAATATGTGCATCTGTATGTTAGTATCACCTAAATAATTTAGAAACTCCAGAATTCGAGGTGAAGATATCCTGTCTTTGTCAGAATCTCTATATTAGAAAAAAAATCAAAATTGTGTTCATTCTGGAGATCCTAAAATACGAACTCCAAAATTCACCACAATGATTAGTTTTGAGGTCCTGTAATATTCTCAGATGTCATAATCACGAAATATGAAGTTCCTAATAAATATCAGGGAGTTCTTATTGGATGTCCTTAAATATCTCAGATCCTGCAATCGAATTATCCAAGGTCAATTAACGTTTGAGGACCTCCTTACATGAAAATACACTATTTAACCGATTTAAGAACAGTACTAAAGAAAGACTTTGTAATCCCCGTCTGTGTAAGCAGATATTTGTATTATTTAATATTTACTTGTTCCTTGATAACTTGAATAACGATGTACTTTACCAGTTACTCTACTATATTCATTTAGGAAATATGTGCCTGATCACATTGTTCAAGTGTTTCTTTCTCCACCTCCCTGGTAAGGAACACTTCACTTCCTTATTCGAGATTTGTGCTTAAGAGTAGAACGTCGATATACAGAAGACCGATGGGCATATTACTTTAGATAAATTAAACGAGTACTCATGTAAACAAAGCACATTTCTTTAGAAATTACCAGGAATTGATTATATCCCCACTTCGAGATATTCAGAAAAAAAATGACTTATTCACGATCAAGATGTTATTTTGATCGCGCTCGGAATATAATCACTCTTGTTGTATTGGTTGACTACTACCCGTTCTTGATATCTGTCCGTACAATCCAAAATATTAAAGAATATGAAAGTTACAAGAGGAGAAGACCTCGTTAGTTTATAACTTGTGTCTGATCCATTGTATTGCTTGACAATAAAAAAATATATAAAGTATGTAGATAAGTCCGTTCAATCCAAAAACCAGAGCATACACGATACAAACAGGACACCACTAGCCAAGTTATGTTGGGCGAATCAAATACTTAACTCGCGCTCAGAACGGAATTGAGTGTCTAGTGTATGTAAAATAGATGATTGGGTTTGACCACTGACTACACATTACAAGGCAAACATTTTTTTTTTATTATATCTATATTACACCTGTGAACAATTTACCTCTGGGTGCCAGGAAACCTCAAATGCTTACAAATATTTACAATGAACAATATACATGTAATTAAATACATTGTAATAAATAATGGTAGTAAGAATGCAATACCATCAGCACATCAATCATATTTTATCTCTCATATTCAATGTATAAACATACATTTTTACACAGTAAACAATGAAAGGAATTATTAATACAAATAAATTCATAATATATCTAATAATAACTGTAATTTCCTAATGTTATATAAGTTTCGAACTTTAAACATTTTTAAGCGTATCAGGTATCTAGTCGTTTTTTTTCATGGCAACCAACACATGTATTTCAAAGACTCTCCAAGTGCTTAAATCAGTAGAACATTGTTATGTGGAAGTGAAAAGGATCGCAATATAATACAGCGGGATATCAAACAAAGCGACCTATCCGTGTTTGAGATCAAGCAGTTTTACTGTATATGTGTTTTTTTATTTGTTTGTCAACCTTTTCTTGTAAGGAATATAACTGAAATAATGTCACTTGTTGAAACCCAATACATAAACGCAATGTAATTCAATATTTCACTGAACAATCAAGGACAGACTGCGGGAGATTTACATATATATACATGCAGCATATACATGTAGTTTAAATCAACTGGACAGCTACTAATACATATCGTGCAGCAGAAAATACATTAGGCATGCTTAGGACGAGAACAGGTTCAACAATATCATAAAACAACAATAACATAGAGAAACGGGGAGAGAACGGGACAACCTGCACTATGGCGTTACACTGCCACACTAAAGGTATTGATGGTTGAGTAGTGAGGACAATATGTAGCTTGTAGTGGCGACTACACTTGTATTTAAACACACACAATTAAAAAAAGAAACGCATAAGGGTATTTTGGATATTTTAATACAGGTATCTTAAATCAATTTTTTTCAGTTACACTTTTTGATATCGACTCAGAATATTTATTATTGAAACATTAGCAGTCCATACAACAGAGAATAAGTAAAAAAAAGTAAGTTGATCACAGTTCAGCACACTTCCGGTCACGTTACAGTTAGTACAGTATATGACCACCACGAGCGGCCAACACTGCTCTGCACCTCCTCGGCATAGACTCAATCAAATTTCTCACATTGTTTCATGGTATTGTTTCTGAGGTGGAGGTTGTCGCTGGCGTACACGATTTGGAAGGCCATGGAAGCACATTGATTATGTTCTGCTCAAGGTAGTCCATTGTTACACGCACTGTGTGTGGCCTATCATTGTCGTGTTGGAATAAACCCCTCTGTCTGTCAATTACGTGCATGAGGTGAGGTTGTATGATTTCGTCTCTGTACCTTACAGCCGTTAAATTTCCCGGGACATGCACTAGGTATGTTTTGCGGTCATTTGAGATGACATCATGACACTACCTCGACCGAAGCTATCCACTTCCTGGACATAGGAGGAAGAGAAATGTTCATTCCGGCGCCTATATACCCGTATTCTGCCATTATGTTTCTGCAGAAGAAAACGAGACTCGTCGATAAATCAAATTATTCGCCAGTTTCGGAATGTCCAACCCCTTAATCTGTTGCACCAACGGACTATTTGACGTCAGTATAACGGCGTCAATACCGCTCTGAAATACGGCCTTCCGGGTCTAATGAAATGCTGTCTAAGCCTGTTGCGGACTGTTTGTGAGCTGGTTCTTCGCATTCCAGGTATTGCCGCAATACCTGGAATGCAGTAATTGTTACGGCAACGTTTCGATTCCGTAGATGACAGACCCGGATGTACTGATGTCCCGGGAGTAGCTATGCAAGGTCTTACACTCCATTGGCGGTCATTCGTTGAACCAGTTTGTTGGAATCTGTTCCATAGCCTGTAAATGGGGCTCTGATTAACATTCAGAATTCGTGCTACCCCATTCTAGGACTCCACAGCTTGGAGACGCCCATAGCAATATTTTGAGTGGCAGGATCTAATCTTGGCATGGCAACATATCAACTTAGTGATAAAAGTCAGGTTTCAAACTTGGTCCTTTTATACGTTTTAGTTTAACGGTTGACTTAACCACGAAATTCCCGTAAAAAGGTTACCAAATTTTTGGTGCAATACATGGGATATTCATTTTTTCAGAGACGCTGCGCACGTGTGGCAGAGAGCCAAATATAATGAACAGGCATTTAAAATTCAAAACTTGCCTTTATCAAATCAATGATAAAATTGGCCATTTAGTTTTACCTGGTAAATCGCAGACTTTGCATTTTGAAAATTAAAAGTGGTATATGCGTTTCTTTTTTTGGACAGTATATTTAGCGTGGAATGAGCGTGGAACCCATAATGATCCATGGTCAGATTTCTCATATTATAACCTGACAAGCCACACACCCATAGACAGAGATATATGGGATCGCGCTGGACAGTTTAGTTGGTTTAGCACTGCATCATACACTCGAACACAGGAAACAAATAGCTATGAACAAAAAAAATATTTGCTTGAGAGAGTGAGCGGTTAGTTATGAACACATATGTATACATACATTTGTATATACTTGCTTGCGTAAAGTAACGGTTATTGTTTAACGCTAAATGAGCACTTCTCTGTATTATTCCGGGAACAAGTTATATTTTGATAATGATGATGTCTCATTTGTATTAGATCAACATGCTGAGTTGGATGTTAACAGTGCCAGCTCACTACATAACAGTACACGTGTAAACATGTCGAGCCACTTGAAAGAGCTGTTGGTAGACGTTTTGATCTGAGTCCATACACTATTGATTCCCCTTGAATATCTGCAATTATCGGTTGATACTCGGGATTATCATTGCTCTTGACGATCACGTGTAACGTCACCTCCTCAAGACCCTCATTATAGGTCATTGCCCAAATCGTCTCCA
>MJUT01059243.1:28262-43392 GCA_002080005.1 Gigantidas platifrons
TTTTTTTGGACAGTATATTTAGCGTGGAATGAGCGTGGCACCCATAATGATCCATGGTCAGATTTCTCATATTATAACCTGACAAGCCACACACCCATAGACAGGGATATATGGGATCGCGCTGGACAGTTTAGTTGGCCTAGCACTGTATCATTCACTCGAACACAGGAAACAAATAGCTATGAACAAAACAAATAGTTGCTTGAGAGAGTGGGCGGTTAGTTATGAACACATATGTATACATACATTTGTATATACTTGCCTGCGTAAAGTAACGGTTATTGTTTAACGCTAAATGAGCACATCTCTGTATTATTCCGGGAACAAGTTACATTTTGATAATGATGATGTCTCATTTGTACTAGATCAACATGCTGAGTTGGATGTTAACAGGGCTAGCTCACTACATAACAGTACACGTGTAAACATGTCGAGCAACTTGAAAGAGTTGTTCGTAGACGTTTTGTTATGAGCCCATACAATATTGAATCCCCTTGAATATCTGCAATTGTCGGTTGATACTCGGGATTATCATTGCTCTTGACGATCACGTGTAACGTCACCTCCTCAAGACCCTCATTGTAGGTCATTGCCAAAATCGTCTCCATTGTTTTCAACTTATTATTTACCTCATTTCATTGTGATACTAATAAATATATTAAATGCACAGTACTTATCTAGAGCTAGGGTTAGAGTCATGACATTCAACGCCACTTTCAACAATATTTCGGTAATATCTTGGTGGTCAGTATTATTGGTGCTGGAAACCAGAGTACCCGGCGGAAACATCCGACCTGCCGCAAGTCACTGACAAACTTTATAGAATATCAACAAGCAGACAAAGATACCTGTATTTAAATCCTTAACTACAAATATGTATTTTTAGTGTTAGGGTTATGATGTTCAAGACCTCTTTCATCAATATTATATCGTGGCGGTCAGTTTTATCGTTGGGGGAACACAAAGTACCCGGAGACAACCATCGACCTGTCGAAAATCACTGACGAACTTTATCACATAATGTTTATGTTATTGGGTTCTTTAATCTATTCTTTATCATATTCACAAATATATTTAACCTGACATGTTTTAAATATAGATCTTACACAAAGTCACCGATTATGACATGTGTTGTACTTTGATCTTTTTACTCCCCTTTTCTTTCAACCCGTCATGTATACATCAATTGATACATATTGACGTACAAGAATGACTTTCTAGTGCCAATACAGGTAAATTAATAGACGTAATTACAATAATATTTTGAGATAACAAGTAGAAAAATAATGAATGTTTTCTGTATTGGCAAAATATCCAATGTAAAATGTATTGATTGTCTTATTGGTAACGTTCGAGTAGAATAAGGTCTAGGTCTTGTATCAATTGCGCATTTTGTTCGACACTGGTGTCCTGATCAAATGGATAAAACCAAGCAAAAATAGGACGACATTAAGTAGAGTTTGAAGATACTAAAGGGGTAATCAGAATTTATAGCTCGCATAAGGACAGACAACGCACTATTATTTTGAGTATTTTATATCTATGGTATGCACTGTACCTAATCTATATAGGGAGAGTTTGAAGATACCAACGGGGAAATCAAGATCGGCCAATCGAAGAACAGACAACACGATGGTCAAAAGAAAAGGGACAAAAGAACAACAAATGATCTACAAAGCAAACACATAGAACTAAAGATCGAGTAATACGACCTCCACTACCAATCAGGGTGAACTCAATCGACCTGGAAGGGTAATAAGTTCCTGCACTACTAGTGGTATCTATCGAGTTAATATTATTACAATCTCAGTGGTATTCCAATTATATCACTTTTTACAATATTGTTGTGTATTGTAACAATATTTATGACTGTTTTATTAGTGTACATGTACTGTAATTATCAGAGTCATGGGGTAAGCAAAAACTGAAAGAATACTTATCAATCGGTTCTACCGCTCACTATCTTTGCGTGTGCTTGACAATTTTTAGCTTCGTGTTACATGTACTCGAGTCTCCTAGTCGAACGCTGTTAAGATGTTTTGCTATGCTGTGTTGTGGTGTTCATGAATAAAACTAAGAACAAACACAAACCAGATTCAATCAAGAAAACACCACAATTATGACTGCAATACAACTGAAACAACTCATTGCAGATAGTACAACACTTTACCTATATTGCTTAATTCATATGATATAAAGTAACAAAAAAAAAAATAATATTAATTACAGAAAACTAATATATCATATGTGCAATCACTGCTGCAGAATTAAACGTCATTTTGAACATAATATAAATATTTTCTTTTACTTGCTGTGTAGGAAGAAATGGCAACATCACGTAATATACTATGTGGAATATGTGAGGCTCAACATATCACACAATGTNTAATGGACTTAATGCTTCTACAGAGTTGTCGACCCGTTCGGCACACTCTTCTTGGCCATCTTCCTAAAAAGTACACAATTTGGCTTTGTGGCCATATTTATGACATTTATGACATAGTAATTGTTGACCATGTTTACAAGAGTGATGTGTATGATTTGATTCACCACAATACCAGCAAGAATGTGAATGATAAGAGTCCTGTCTACCTGAAGTGTGGAAATGGTAGGAATGATGGTAATCCTGACTACTCTGGTATCTCTGACGTATGTCCTCATGTGCATTTCTGTTGTCTTGTCTATTCGACTTGCGGTTTCCTGAAAATTTTCTTCTGGTATCATGGTGATCAGTAGAGGCACGGTTATTCATCTGTCTAACAGATTTGGGCTTTTCTGTACGGGAGGCAAGCTGACCTTTCGGGCTGTTGACAAAGTTGTCAATGAAATGCTGTGTCCTTGGAGGGGATTTCGGTGATAACCCTAAGTTTTTAGCCAGCTTGAAAGTACCTTTGATAGACAAGTGAATACCGTCCTTCCTATAGTAATCAGTGTTAACAGAACCATTTAGTAATCTAAAAACCCTGTCAGTATCTACAAAGTACAAACTCTCGTCATTTGCAATCTTTTGTAAAATTGCATTCGCTCTGTTAATGTTACCTAAACTATCGTCTAATCGTGGGAACAAACCCGATATAAGAACATTCTGACATATTGTTTTGGCCTTAAGGACAAGAGTTACATAATCGTCGTAAAAAACATCGGAATCGAAAAGATTACCTGTGCAGTCATTACTGCCAACTTGTATGATTATGTTCTGAAGAAAACTGTCACTTGGTAATTTCAGAAGTTCTGCATTAACATCAACAACTTTTCCGACTCGTATACATTTAGGTTCGGGGTCCAAGTGAAACCTAGTGGTGTTGATATCGCGTATGATTGAACTGCCAATTAGAAGTGTTCCTTTTGGTTTCTGTCCTGTAGATAATGGTTCATTAGTTGAATAATCTTTTGCGTCATCATTGACTACCGATTGAACAGAAGAAGATGGTCTAGTGATGTTGTTATCCTCGGAGGCAGTTTCATTTGCAAGAATGTTCTTGTACGAAGGAACGTTGACATTTGCAGCTGCACGTGAATCTTGCGTGTTACTGTGCTGGCTATTAATCATGTTTCCCAGTCTGTTGTGTTCGTCCTGCAGCGACTGTATCATTTCGGTTTTGTCTACCAAAGATTTGGTTAAATCTTGATTACATGTTGATAGTAGCACCAGCTGACTCTGTATTTCTCTAACTATTTTCGGCAGTGTTCTACAGTTTAAACATATCCAAAATAAAATGTTATCATCTTTTTTAATATTCAGGCATTTATTGTGGAACCATTCTTGGCACCAGTTACACTGGATCATTTTCCTAGAAGGGGGTTGTTCACAAATGCACATGATCTCATTATCGATCGATTTTTGTTTTCCGGATTTACGGCTTGTTTTCGCTTGTTTTGCTTTTTCAGTTGTTACCTCTGATGTTTGTTCAACTTTCTCTACCTCTCTGGATTTTGCTTTCTCATCTTCAGCTATTAGAGTTTGCTTTTCAAATGTTAAGCTGCTATCGAGAAGTTCATTTGTCTCATTTAAACTAATATTATGGGTTTCTGTGTGTTCTGTACAGTGTAAGCTTAGCTGATCAAAAGAGTCTGAGAGTCCAAACTGTAAAGTGTCAGTTAACTGAACCTCCTTTTCTGAAGTTGACTCTTGGTTTTTACTAGCAGTGTTATTCACACGACGTCGTTCATTAATTAGACGTTGGCTTTCGTTGTTGAGAGAGTTTGAGATGTAATGACAAGCCGTGTTAATTATAACTTCACTGGTTTCAGGTGTCATTATATCATTTCAACAATCATTTTTGCCTTGTACTTGTGTTTGTTGAACGAACGAAGTTCCGTTAGTGATAGATTATTCACTATATCTATATAGTTCACTTTCAGTTGATCCTCGATTACCTTAAACTGTGATTGTGTCCTAGGGCTAAGTTTAAAGAAAGCACCTTCATCAAGGGCCATGATTACTTGATTAATTGTTTATCACACCTTTTCGCACAAAGGTTTTGGTCGTACGTTAAAGTCAACTTTCCACGGGACTTAGTATAGTGAATAGATTTCAGGTTGTGTTGTGTATATATTTGAACGTTGGTTTCAAAGTAAAAAAATCACAGCATTGAAAAATATCACCAAAAAGTAACTCACAGTATAGGAAAACTATATACATTCCATCTTATATAAACACAAATTTTCAAAATTCCTCAGAAACAGTAGAAATATCAAGATATAATGGAGCCTCCTAATCGAACATCAACTCTCAAAGGGAGATAAATCTGGATCCATATATCTGGATAATATAAACTATTTAATATAAATTGTATTATCCTATTACTTTACCGACTAATTTATCATTTACATATCCATTTTGTATCAATTGCGTATAAAATATAAGATTAGTTAATTACGTCAATTTGCACAAAAGTCTTTCAAATAATAACACGATACTATATTGTACTTCTATAGAACCAGGATCGTTTGTCATTGGATAATATATGGCTACATATACGCTCCAATGATTCGTTCGTTCGTGTACCATGCTTTCGTTTCGTGTTTCGTATGCTCGTTTCGTGTATTGTGCGTACGTTTCGTGTATCGTGCGTTTTTTGTATCGTTCGTGTAAAGCGTTTGTTCGTTTTTCGTTCATTTCGTTTGCGTTTTCCGTTCGCTTGCGTTTCGTGCGTATTGTAAACTTATACGATCCAGGATCTGTAAATTACAAAAAGGATGCACTCGACTCGCAGCCGCAAGTGATTATGTTTACCAGTTGCTTGCTCATGGTCGGTGGTTCTCTCCGGGTATTCCGGTTTCTTCTAAAACTGGTCGTCATGATATACCTGAAATATTGTTGAAAGTGGCGTTAACACACCAAAAATCAATCAAATCTGATTACACTCGTATCAACAATTAATGTAGCATTTATTTCAACGATATTCTATGAATGAAGACATAATTACATAAAGTTCCCTAAAATTATATAAAAAAACATATAAGACATACTCTGAAAAATATAAGTTATTATATAAACGCACCTTCGTCTGTCGTCATAGGTTAGATTAATGTTTCTGTGAGTACAGCGCATATAAATAAAACAATACGAATGATGCCGGTTAAATAGCTAATAAAATCCGAAGCGGTAGAATAAAACAAAAAGGATTACATTAAAATGCATTCATTCATGTTCATTGAATTACTTGAAGAAGGGAATCTATTAAGAATTAAATGCATTCTTTTGAAGTTTCATTGGGGTATGAAAGCGTTGACCAAAGTACATGTTCATAGCGCTTCATGTTGAAAATGTAGTTCGATCAACGCTTTCATACCCCAATAAAACTTCAAAAGAATTCATTCAATTCTTATAAATATTTATATCACACCAAAATTTAATATATTGAATTTTTCGTTGTGAATTTTATTTGTGTTAGATTATTTGCTGTTGGAAATTACTACGCCATTGATTGTTTACATCTGACGTCGTCATGGAGGCACGTGCAAGTTCGAGTTTGAGTTTCATTGGGATTTGAAACATCTCTTTTATAATCATGTGACCACTTCATAACCAATCATATTGTAACATTTCAATGAAAAACGGAAGTAATGTAATTATCTAATAAACGAAAATGAAATTCTACATATCTCAAATAACTAAATTTGTAATTAGCGTAGACCATTTTAAAACGGAAATAACTGATCGTATGCATGTCTGGTGTGCACACGAAATGTGGCATCTGCTTTAGCAATATCTGATTAAAAAGGAGAGCTCCTTAGTTAGTGTCAAATTAAAAAACAACATAAAAGGGGTATCCAAAAACGTTATTTTAATATGATAATAGGTGTTACCTAACTTGGGACGAGGTCCAATATTTGTTTTAAACAATATTAAATCAGATATATGAACATATAATTTTTTTTCAAAGTAGATTGGGGATGGATCCATACTTTCTCAAAAGAGGGGGTAAATAGGGTATCCACACCCAAATTTTCCGTCGCTTTGAAATGTTTTTCGCCAAAACGGGGACCTGCCCCTCCTGTAGACTGTGCACCCAGTCCGTTGTTGTATAATCTGGTACTCGACGGTCTCAATTTCATAGAAAATATTATTTCGGACAGGAGGAGGAAGAAATGAAACTCTGTTTAATGATATTGTCAGTCCCATGGTATGTTTAATGGGATTGAACACACTGCGATTTTGAGTAATTTTTTAACATTCATAACAGGAAGTAGTTCCAGAGTTTCAACTATACATACAACATTTTAATTAACGAGTTTATTACAAATCTATGAGTTGCAAAAAATAAGGTACGAAACGTCTCACTATACATTTTTACCGCGGTACGAAACGTTCCGATCTAGGTACGAAACGACCAGGTTACGAAACGTCCTGCACCCTTTCAGATTACTGCGCAACCCAATTTCTGCAGATGTAACCCTGTATTGGTTTCCGGTGCGTCATTTCCGGTGTAGGGAATTTAATCCATTAGTGATATGAATCTGGATATTGCTATTCCTACCATAGTTGGGACTTCGTCCCATATTAATACCGCCTTGTACTTGGTTAGAATTTTTAGAAATAAAATAAGATAATGATGTCGGCTCAATAGCTAATAACGCATCTTGACAAGATCGTATGATAATGGTTTTAACATCAATTATATCACTTGTGTGTATTGTATAAAATGTATAAGTCTTTGTATAGGTTTTAAGTACTATCTTCGTCAGATAATTCAAAATAACGTTATAGGTTAAATTGAACTGAACGAATACGTATGATTATGCTCTACCGGTTACTATATTTACTGTTGTCGACCTCTGTTTATTTTCTTTGAAAGCCAAGAGACCCGTCTTACACGGGTCGCCTAATCGACCACTGTCAAAATGTATCAATAAGCATCACTCGTCGCAAGTTCGGCTGAATCCGTACCTTCATCAAACCTCGTCCGTATTACGATAGTTCCCATTGGAACTACTTTCGGAGATTTTCAACGAAGGATGTATTAAGTAATTTTACTTTCGAATATTCGTCCAATAATAATATATTTTCATTCGTCGCAATGTCTGCTTCATCAAAGACCAATATTTTTTCAAAGCAAACTCTATACACTAATCTATTGTCGCCATTTTAGAACTTATTCGCGGTGCGCAATGCTTGATTGAAGTGAAACGGTCTTCCGGCGAAGAAATGTGACGCGTAGACACATATCAAATACCGTATTACAGCCGAGTGATTGAGGAAGAGAAGCGGACTCACCCGAGGTTTGCCGATTGAATATGCATAGGATACAGTACTATTGAAACAAAAGAAGCGGCCCGTATTGGATATAGCGGGTTTCTTTTTCCGCATGAGTACTCAGGTGAAGGCCGAGGTGCGTAGCACCAAGCCCGTCACCTGAGTACGAATGCGGAAAAAGAAACCCGTTATATCCAATACCGGCTAATTCTTTTGTTTCAATAATAATGTATCTAACTTGTACAATAATAGTGTTGTTGAAAAAATATATGGTATTGCATATTTTTACACTTTTAATGTTTAGAAAGCCAAATAAGACAACAATTAACAAAAATAAAACGACAATTTTGTATCGGTCAACGTCCTTTCGCTTCTCGTTTATATTTAGATATTTGAAGGTCTTTCAAGTGTCCCGAATCTTCACCTGTGGTCTGTCTAATTTGTTATTACACACTAGTTCTACTGTTTTAGATATGTATTCAAATTTTGGAAATACCTATTTGTCAAAAGAATTCGCACAAATAGTGACGTCACTTGAACACCTGACACAGTGCCGAGATGGTTCAAGCTTGAACACCTGGCACAGTTCCGAGGTGTTCAAGTTACGTCACTATGTTGTCTGGACCTAACACACCTGCGGCTATTTTGACAAATAAATATTTGCAAATGTTACACAATACATACCAATAAATAATATAACAAGTGCGTAAAAATGACAAAGAGTAAAATTATGAAAATATACACCACAAAATGAGATCATGTTACCTTACACATAACCACCCCTCCAATAAAATCATTTTAAAGAGACCTGTAAAATATGTGGCTTCATTGGAACTTGAATGCTAGAGTAATATTACACCACAATATCATAAAATTCTTGGATTAAATATTTTTACTTAATATGCCGCTTTATTTTAAAAAAATCAACTGCATAAAATTAAAAATCCGCTCAAAAGCAGAATTTATGAGAAAATAGCAAACAAATGACAGCAGATAATTACTGTTGTTAACAATGATATGCGCGTGACCCAAGATTTGAACTCTTTCAGGAAGATTGTTTTACGGGTGTGTTCGATTTGTGTTTAAATTATCTCCCTTTTGGAGACCTGGCTGTCAAAAGTAGACATGTATGTTTATGTTGATATGTTTTATTGATATATTTTGTAATGATAGGGCTATTTGTGATATATTTATCGTATTTAAACATTGACAAACTTCTGTAAATAAAATTTGATAAGAAATTTGCAGAATTAAAATAATAACCAGACCATTGTCAAGGTGACGAATGTTTTATATAATGCTTAGGCCATGCAAAGTTAATTACTTGGTTCTCATGCCCTTTTTTGTCAAAATTGATGAGGGAGGGCGGCATTTTTTTTTATCCTTTTACTGCTGTAAAATGTGATGAGGGAGGCATTTTTTCTTCTTTTTTTTGTGAAAAATATGGCAATGTATAAATCTTTTCATTACTTTATTGAAAATTTCAATTTTATTTCTTCCGATGGTGGCAGAAACATCACAAGTGGTTAATTTTTATGGAAACGTCCAATCCGCTGGTCCCAACGTACCATGTTTTATCTCCGTAAACAATTCCAATAAGGTACAAGGTTCGGAGAAGCCCCCTATTATGTTTCCTGGTAAAACTGGCAAACATTTGTGCCGAATTTGCACAGAAACGATTGACATTTTGTCTAAATGTCAAACGGAAACACGTTTTTTATTTATACATTGTCATAACGATGCTTTAAATCTCATTTAAGCATGATGCGTTTTAAAGCGTTTCACCGACCACGCGAGATAAGAGAAAAATTGATGCGGTTGTTTTTTCCGTACGGACAGCGCTACCGCATTTAAATTTTTTTTTTACTATTTTTGCAATAAAATCGGCAATGCGGCGACGAATTTCCACATGCGGGCTGGCCTGAGAACCAAGAAATTAACTTTGTATGGCCTTAATGTTTACTTTTTCAACTAGTTCAAGGAACCATTGGCTATTACGAGTATGGACTACTAAAAAAATAAAGAGAACAAAAAGTATGGCCTACTTAGTCTAACTTTGATGTTTGAAAAATAAAAAAGTATAACTTTTGATCCTGTGTCTGTCTGTGAGCTTTTTGCTTGGCAGCCACCAAACGAGACATATCCAAACATGCTCCTGTTAAAGAAAGTGATTGAATTAGTTGACGATGGATACAAAATAAGATTTAGACATATCCAGGTGTGTTCCACTGGGATTCAAGCTTATGGCAATAGGAATTAAGGCTAATAAGTTTTCAATACTTTATATAGTCAACAAAAGGCATGATATAACAGAACATAAAAATGAACAATTGTAAAGGCTTCAAAAAAATACTTCACAAAAAGAAATGATGCAAAAATGGCTGTAAAATATAAATGTCAAAAATAACCTAGGTAGCACTGAGGTTCGAATGTACAAAATCAACCAAGAAAATCATAATGTGGTGAGCAGCTAACAAAACGTTTAGATTTTAAAGCATTCTGGGGTCCATTTCTTTTAGGTGAATCTGGAACATATTTCTCTTCATTGTTTCAGAAAACAAAATCATTATTTGTAGCTTTAAAAACGGTATGTTTCAAAATTATGTTTCAGGAAATCAAAAACACGTTTCCACCAAATGAATAACACAATGTTTCATGAAACATTAAACGATGGCCTCCAAAAAGTATGCTGCAGCTACAATCCATGGACATAAGTATTCGTCACCAAGTCGAATTTTACTATATATTACATATAAAACCACAATTTTTTCAAAAATACAAAAATGTATATTTTAAAGCTATCTATGGGCAGATTTTTATGAAATTTATTTCAAGACACACAGAATGCGTAGTAATTTTTGTCTGCATGGTTTTTGTTTTCTGGTGATTTAAACACAAATGTTGATTTTTTCCGATTTTATTTTTGCTAAAATATATAGCAAATTTGACGTCAGAAAACCAAAATTGTCTTTAAATCATAAGAAAATAAATTTATTAAAGACAATCTAACGGAAAATCATTCTAAAATAAACAAATAATATTTTAATATGTTTGCTTCTTCTGGAGCAAAAATTATCAAAATCCGTTTAGAAATGACTTCACAACATTTTTTTTTTTAAATGTGGTTTTATGTGAAATATATAGCATAAAATCGAGGGTGACGAATACTTATGTCCATTGACTGTGTATTTCTATCAAAAACAAACTAATTTTTGGACCGGTTCCAGTTCATGTTTCGATTTGAAATATGGATCACCTATGTTTCGCATGTTTCGAAAAGCCGTTTTCTGTTTTAGATGAAAAAAAGCAACAAAACAATTATGTGATTCAGATATATGTTCCAGATTCACCTAAAAGAAATGCACCACTGGGGTTAAAGCTAATCTAAATTTAAAGCCGAAAATAAGCATAATTTAGTCTCCCATTTTAAGCTATCCCAAAACAAATAGATTGGAAAATACTCCTATAGAAGCAGGATTAAAAGTTATACTAAGTAGGCCATACTGTTGATAGCCAATGGTTTCTTGAACATTATATAAAACATTCGTCGCCTTGACAATAGTATGGTTATTATGTTAATTCTGCAAATTTCTTAACTAATTTTAATTAAAGAATGTTGTCAATGTTTAAATACGATAAATATATTACAAATAGCCTTATCATTACAGAATACATCAATAAAACATATCAACATAAAAATAAATGTCTACTTTTGACAGGCAGATTTCATAAAGGGAGGTAATTGAAACGCAAATCGAACACACCCGTTTATCTTTTCTTGATTGGCAATCATCGGAACAAAACTTTTCTTCACAAGGTATAATGATCGGCAATCATCGGAACAAAACAACCGAAAGCTAATTAGTCTCCACAACAATGGCGAGGACGGCAAACATGCACACGGATTTGCAGATTTCTAGTTGGGAACATATTTCGACTTGAAACATGCATGAGTAGCTTAGTTAAGATACCGCCGTATTCCAAATGTAATTTTCAGGGGACATTTTTTTTATCCCAAACTGGTGTAATATTACTTTAATTCAAACTTTTTTAAAATATAGTGTCAAACACCGTCTCCATCCAAAAATTATTTGCAAATATGAATAATGCGTCTTTTCTCCAAATTAAAAACGAATTTAGTTTAACTTAATTTAACACAGGAATCGTACTTACTTACTTAATGTGCAGTCATTGTGCAAGTTGCGGACTTGTAATATTAAATTTCCAATGCAAACCAGTAGATAGCAAAAATGAGAGAACGATGTTATGTTGGTATGACTGTTTTTATGTGACCCGGGAAGGGGGGGGGTGGTGACTTGCATTTTAAATTTTTATGTAACATCATTATCGTTATATATTTAAAACAATGGTTTATTCCAAAATACTATGTAAAATATCCTCCTGTTAGTAAAATGTATGTTTGTTTTTCTCAAATACTACAAAATAAATGTACATGTACTTACGACTTTGGCCACTTTCACCCAACAAGTAGATATTATATATTTTTTTATAAACAATATCACTAGATTGTAAGTCAGTTACCGACTTCGATTTCGGGTTCAAGCTAAATAAACACCCTCGCCCGTGCTTTGAGCACATCGGCCACTACACGGTCTCGGCGCACAATTTGCACGGTCTCAGGTGTTCATCTAGCTTGAACACCTCGATCTCAGTCGGTAACTATTACTTACTTGCGGTCGGTTCGTTGGTTGTTTTTGCATTGCGAGAATACATTTTAAAAGTTCACATACTCGTCAGTTCTGAACATAAATTATGCCAGATCTGAAATACTTGTATCGTGTCTTGTATATTGTTTTTTTAAACAAATTGTTGATATTTGTTTTTATTTACAAAGCTTACTNTCCATACTACACCATGGTGAATAATGCGAAGACACACGTGGAGGTTTCAAACCAGGAGTTAAAGTTAATTTTAAGAAGTTACTTGAAACATAGTAACAACTGGATGGCGATTAGGAACGATATTAGAAAGCAAGTTGACCTACTACCACCTGCCGCCAGGAATTTGTAGGAAGGCGGCCAGTTTACAAAGGTCAAAAGAAGGATGTCCGACCAAATTAAGAAATCAGGAAATAAGGGCTATGTGCCAAAATGCGAGGAAGTTGGAAGAATGGTTAATGAGATAAAACTAAGAAACCAGAGATATCTAACTAAAGAGCACCCTAAACAGAAAGGGATACTGCAAAAGAGAAAGGTAACTTAGGTTTATTCCGTTTTCACGTTTAATCATTCCCTCAAAATACTTTTGGTGAAATGTTGTAGAAAATCATTAGGCTTTACTATTGCTCGCATTTTCATTTTTATAAATCGACCCAATCAAACCAAAGACTATAAAACTGGTATTTGTTGCTTCTCCATTAAGCACGCAACATTAATGAAAAAGACTGGATGGCTCGGAATCAGAAAAATGCGTCTGAGTGGGGCGAAATGTCAGTCGAAGGACTGTTGCTTGCGTGAGCTAGCACTATAAAAATCCAACTACGCGTTTTGGTCTAGTACAAAGCGGACCTCATCATCATCTCATTGAAAATTAACTTGTTCTCATGATGATATAGATGAAAATTGCTGAGTTGCCGAAAACAGCCATTCACTCACTCCATGAGATGTTCACTCGCTCGTATTTTTTAATATAGAAAAACAAGATGAGGTGTGCTCGACTGGCTATATAAAAATATATCTGCAATTACGAACTCTGACAATTAATTTCAAAATATTTGGTCAGTTATTAAAATAAATTGTCTATTAGGTCTCCATGTTGATTCTATTTTCTAAAGTATAAAAATGAAATGTTCTAAAGTGTAAAAAAAAATCATGGAGTGAGTGTAAAATGTGTAAGAACTATTTCATATTGTTTTTTACATTTAATGTTTATTTCATTGTACCATGTGACTATGGATACAGTATTAGGTCATGGTCAATTTTTTAATATTTAAATGTACAAAGTCACACGGTATAGCATTAACATCACATTTCTATTTGCTTATATTTTGGTGTAGTGGCTTTTACAATGCATGTATTTTTTTTATACTTCAGAAAATTAAATTAACATAGAAACCCATTGAGCAATCTTTTTTATTAATTGGCCAAACACTTTGAAATTAATTGTCAGAGTTCGTATATATAATTTATCGGAGAAAACGACGACACAACGATACCAAAATAAATAACCATTGATTGATTGATTGATTGTTGTTTAACGCCAACCTTAGTAATATTTAAACTATATCGTGGCTAAATACATAACGACGACAGCACTAAAAGAGATGATGACAGCATCGAACCATTGTATTGCTGCAAGCTGGGACCATTATACTGGCGTCAGTATAATAGTCCCATCTGCAAGTTGTTTAAAAAAGAACATGTTAAAATTAATTAAATTTATTAACTTATTTACATTGGCAATGTTTGGTCGCGGCTGTATTTTCTCGAAAACATTTTCAAAACAAGTTCAAATTTTAAAAGCACATAAAATTATTAGAAATTGGCACACATGAAAAGTTAGCACACAAAAAATGTTCATTATTGGCACACAAGAAATGTTCATTATTAGCACACAAGAAATGTTCATTATTGGCACACAAGAAATGTTCCATTCATTAGGCACACAAGAAATATTAAATTCATAAGGCACACAAGATATATTAAATTCGTAAAGCACACAAGCATATATATAAAGTTCCATATTCCATATTAAGGAAAGTTATATTTTCTGGCACATTAAATTTCCATTAA
The DNA here is from genome assembly GCA_002080005.1 of Gigantidas platifrons. Lineage (NCBI taxonomy): Eukaryota > Metazoa > Mollusca > Bivalvia > Mytilida > Modiolidae > Gigantidas > Gigantidas platifrons. The sequence goes on from MJUT01059243.1 coordinate 42,714, forward strand.
TCTGCTTTGTACTTGACCCTGGGATCAGTAGTCAAGACAAATAAGTTCAAACTGACATACTGTGCCGCGCTTTCGTCTTCAAACTCTGTGCATCTGTTCCTGGGTGTCATATTCATCTGTCCAGCCGCGCCGGGAACTCAGTCTCTTTATTAGTACAGTCAATCTTCAACACTTCCACTTGATTCCTGAAATTACAAAATACCCAACAGCAGAACTTGTGTTAAATAAGCAAGAAAATTGGGTGGGAAACAAAGGGTGGGTTTTTCCAAGTTTGCTACTTTTTGTGAAAGAAATAAATGGATGCGTATCTGTCTGATGTCAGGAAAAAGAGACCGGAAATTCTTAAACGTGCCCATTATATATTCACAAAGGGAGATAACTCGGATAGCCCTCATGTTTGTTTCAATGGTTCAATTCGTCGTAAACGTAAAAAGAGAGACAACTCGGGGACATTTATATGTCGTTTCATGATAAATCCATCTATTCGAAAAGACGAATAGATGTGATTATCGGAGAAAACGACGACACAACGATACCAAAATAAATAACAATTGATTGATTGATTGATTGTTGTTTAACGCCAACCTTAGTAATATTTAAACTATATCGTGGCTAAATACATAACGACGACAGCACTAAAAGAGATGATGACAGCATCGAACCATTGTATTGCTGCAAG
>MJUT01059243.1:54938-97579 GCA_002080005.1 Gigantidas platifrons
AGTCGAACTTTCCGTTCTCTCCAACGAAGACCAACTTCCGAACATATCACCTGATTCACTTGAAGAATCTCTAGATTTAACTATTGAATCAACTGATTTTCTTTCTGAATCGAATGATTTGCCTTTAAAATCAACTAATTTTCTTTCTGAATCAAATGATTTGCATTTAAGATCAACTGATTTTCTTTTTGTACTAAATGATTCACTTTCTGTTTGGATTGTCAAATGACCACCAAAACCTACTTCTGAGGCATCACAATAAATATCTACATCTTCAGTCATTAAATTTGTCAAATGACACAAATCAGCCCCTTTCTCATTCATTATTTCTATATTATCTAACCAAAAAGTCAACTCGTCAATAGCCTCGAGACTTAATAATACAAGGGAATTCCAGCTTTTGTCAGAATACAGTCATATGAAAACCTAGACCTCAACCGAACTTCATCATTGAATACTGCTTGAGCCGAAATTATCTGTCCTACGATAGAAGCTACAAATCTAGCTCTAACTAATTTATCAGCAAATCGTTCTGTTTGCCTCAATAAACATGTAGTCGTATCCTTCATTTTTTGTAACCCTATCTTCTGTAAGTCTTATACGGCCTTCTATCATATCCCATTGGAAACCGAGCCAAGTAAATTTTTGCATAGGAGTCCAATAACATTTTGCATGTGCTATAGCAAATCCAAAGTTATCTAAATCTGATTTCACCTTATTACTGGTTTTTAAAGCTTCCAAAAAATTATCTCCCCCTCCTAGTCCATCATCTAAGTACATGATAATTTTCAGTCCTTGGCTTTTCCAGTGTTTTACTATTTCTCTCATAACCTTTGAGAAAATATAGCCACTTGCAGCCAGCCCAAATGGTAAAACGTTAAAAACGTAATATTTATTTTCCCACTGAAACCCCAGATATGTCCTATCTGTATAAAAATTCTCTATATGGTGATACGCGCTTTTTAAGGCGTAACTAAAACAACAATTTCCTTTATTAAAAATCACCCTTGCGGTGCTTGCAACTTCATACTTGTAACGAAATTTAAACAGTTGTGGATTTATATGTCTTGCATCAAGGACCAATCTGTGTTTACCTTTATTTGTTGCAACTGTCAAAGGGTTTACTACATGAGGGATTTCAAATACCTCGCTAATACATTTTCTTTGTAATATTTTTTGTATTTCATCTGTTACAAATTTGCTATTGTCTCTAGCCGATTTGTTATTGTCCAAACAAACTTTTTCTGGTATTTGCATAAAAGGAATCTTATATTCCTTCTCTATTACATCTAGATTGTATTGATTAGTGCTTACAGACCTGCAGTTATTTAATTTTGTCTTCAGTTTACACTGCTGGAGACTCGATATTTACAAATGTAAACATGTATATTTCATTGTTTGTAATCGAGTTCTCCTTATTGTTTATGTCATATATAAGGACCGTTTCAAAACATTGTTTTTGTTTTGTATATTAATATAAATGCTAGTGCCTGACACATTGTTATTACAAAAACAATAAGTGTTTAATTATCTTATTTTGACTTAGACTGTCTCTGCTCAAATTTGGACATTCTCTTCTCCAGTGTCCCGTTTCATTGCAACTGAAGCATTTTCCTGGTCTGTTAAACTTTGAGTCAGCTGCAACTGGTATGTTGAAACTTGTGGGTCTGGCTGGTGGAACTGGAAGTTTACATTTCGCCTTCTCCTTCTTTATTTTGGAATCAGTTCGAACCTGTGCCTTATATATTCTCTTCCCGTCGTCTGAATGCTCAGCTAACGGATTTGAAGTATATTCCACCACCACTCTCCAACCATCTTCAGAAGAATCTGCAATCTTTATGAGCTTCTGTCTGTTTTTAATTAACTCCATACCTTCTGATATCTTATCCTTTGCCGAATCCAAGTTTGTAGTGTTGAGACCTTCCCTAAGCTTCACCATTACTTTGTTATTATGCTTGTGTTGTTCTTCGTCCCCCCTCTTTTTAAATCTGTAATTATCTGATAGCGTCTTGTCAATTTTTGCCATTTGGGTATCTGCCAGTGCTTTCTGTGACGCCTCCAAATATTTGTTAAATCCTTCTAATCTGTTATCCAGTAAAGCCGTTAGACTGTTAAGTAAGTTTGACTGCGAGTTTTGTACTGCTGAATTTACTTCGGCTTGAATTGTGTGTCTGATATCTGCGTCCATTTTTCAAGTAACGTGTTTACTCGGTACACAGCAACTAGAAAGTGATTCGAAAACCTTATTACCAAAAACCAATTCTATTGGACCAGGTCACTTGACCTTTTTAATATTCATATAACCCGTACCGTCAATACAATATTTTCCCGCTATGCTCAAACGAAACTCGGAAAAATACAATTGTGGACCCTTTAAGGCTACTGCTTTACCTTTTGTTTTATTATGTTGCGACCTGACGTCACACACTGATCGTATGTATGGAACGTGTGTACCTTCAACTGTAACATAAATTAATGTGACATTTTGTTTTTACCATGACAAATATGGGTAATATTGCAGGTTGTATATCATACGTAACTCTTTTATTTACTTTGAGTATCAGTCGTTTTTACGAGACTGGTATCCTTACCGAAGCGGTAGTATAAAAAAAGGATGGCATTGCACTAAGGGGCAGTCTTTGTTAATCAGATATTGCTAAAGCATATGCCGCCTTTCGACCGAGTGTGCACACCATGCATATATATAATCAGTTATTAACGTTCGACCGGAACACAACAACAATAAAAGCCTTTTTAAATGGTATTCACTAATTACAAATTTAGTGACTTGAGTTTGAAGTTGAAATATGCAAATTTTCATTTTCATTTATCAATATATTACCTTCCTCAAGTAATTCAACGAACATGAATGAATGCATTTTAATAAGTTACATAGAAAAAAAGACAGACATAAAGTTACATACAATACAAGAAAGATATAAAGTTGCATACAAAACAAGAAAGATATAAAGTTACATACAAAACACGAAACAAATAAAGTTACATACAAAGCAAAAAACACATAAAGTTACATAGAAGGCAAGAGAGACATAAAGTTACATACAACACAAGAAAGAGATAAAGTTACATACAAAACAAGAAAGACATAAAGTTAAAACCAAAACAAGAAAGACATAAAGTTACATACAGAACAAGAAAGACATAAAGTTACATACAAAACACGAAACACAGGAAGCGACATACAAAACAAGAAAGACATAAAGTTACATACAAAACAAGAAACACATATGGTAACATACAAAACAAGAAAGACATAAAGTTACTTACAAAACAAGAAACACAGGAAGCTACATACAAAAAAAATAAAGACATGAAGCTACATACAAAACAAGAAAGACATAAAGTTACATACAAAACAAGAAAGACAGGAAGCTACATACAAAACAAGAAACAAATAAAGTAACATACAAAACAAGAAAGACATAAAGTTACTTACAAAAAAAAGAAAGACAAAGTTACATAGAAAACAAGAAACACGTAAAGCTACACACAAAACGAAAAAAGCATAAAGTTAAATACAAAACAAATAATTAAAAATGACATAAAATGAAATGTATGGTTATTTAAATCTCTGCTTCAAATTTTAATAATATTGCCTTAACATTTGTTGTAGATAAATATGGCAACATCACGTGAATTTCTGTGTGGAATATGTGAGGCTCAACACATCACAAAATATGCAGATCAATGGTGCCCCGAATGTGACGAGGGTCTATGCTCCGAATGTGAAAACCATCACAGAGTGTCAAAGGCTACTAGAGATCACGGTGTTATTTCTATTGAAAATTATCATCAATTGCCGTCATATATTTCAGAAATCGGGAATCACTGTGGCTATCACGATATGAAATATACACTTTTCTGTCAATTCCATGACAAACCCTGCTGTCTAGATTGTATTTCTACAAACCACAAAGATTGTGCTGGGCTTTTGTCTATCCGTGAAATAATTAAAACATCAAAGACATCGACATTGATTGACAACATTGAACAGAGTTTAACAGATATCAAAAACAATATAGACAAAATTATGAAGAACCGACAACAAAATCTGTCGAAAATTCGACAACAACGACAGATGTTTCAAGACCAAATTAAGCAGATGCGTGTTGAAATAGACTCACACTTAGATACACTAGAACAGAATATTCTTCAAGAACTGGATGATACAGAAGACAAGATTAAGTCAAAAATAGATAATCTGTTAAAACAACTTTCACAGAACTCAAAGGTCGTAGAAGGATTACAAAGTGACATTAGAGCTATCAAAGAGTATGCATCAGACCTACAAACCTTCCTAGGTATTAAAGCCATTGAGGAAGAGGTAAAGAAGGAGGAGGAGAACCTAATGTCTTTATCTGAAGATGGATGTCTGCAAGAACTTAATTTAAGATACAACATTAATACAAAGATACAGGATATATTGTCTACTATAACAACGTTTGGATCCGTATCAATTGAAAAAAGTCCTCCATCAGTTGTTATCAAGACAATGAAGGATAAGCAGGCACAGATTATACAGCATCCATCTGTAAAGTCAATCAATGATATTAAGCTTACTTTACACACTACATTTAATATACCAAACGGAAAAGGCGACACTTATATAACAGGATGTATCGTTTGTCCGAATGGTAAAATAATATTTGTCGATTGGCTTCACAACAGTAGACTCGTTATCCTTAATGATGACGGTACATTAGATAAGGTAATAACCTGTTCACTGGGTGACCCTTTTGACGTCACATGTCTAGATGATACAACTGTAGCTGTGTCAACAAACAAAGGTATAGAGATAATAAACATCAACTCTACAAAATCAGAAAGGCGTATTAATACGAGTAAACCAGGTCGTGGAATAACACATCACAATGGAGTATTATTATGGTGTGAAGAAGCTAGAGGTATACAAATGATGAAGTTATCTGATGATAGAGTTACCACTTTAGTTACAGAAAATAACTTGCCGTACAACTCCTATATAACAACATGTGGAGACAAAATATATCAAACAAATCGTGACACTAGTACCGTCACATGTTACACGATAAAGGGGGAAAAGGTGTGGGCATATAAAGACGTATCAGTGCTGAATGATCCAAGGGGTGTAACAGTGGATAATAATTATAACGTTTACGTTACGTCATACAGCTCTGACAATATCGTAGTGCTAGAACCAGATGGTAGACAAGGGAGACAACTTATTAGTAGCGGTGATGGATTGAACGGGCCAATTGGACTATATTTTGATAAATCTAAAAACAGCTTGTTGGTTACTAACTACTGTGGACCGGCTCTCCTGTATGAGATGTGTTAAATATTTATTTAGTGCTAGAGAGAAAATATAATTCCATATACTAGTGGTCAGAATAATTCTATATTTGTCAATAAAACTTATTTCAGCCTAAACTAATTATTCCAATAACAATTTGAAGGAAGGAACGCAATTAAGTGATACAGTTGGTAAACTGAACTGTGAACCTGTAAATGAAAACAATGTAGAAATTATCAATACAATTAGATAAGAAACTTGATTGACAACTCTACTTATTTCGAAACATATAAACAACTTATGATATAAAATTAAATCAACTTCAAAACAAATAGTAGAAGTGTTGAAATGATACATCTTAATAGATTGTGTTATAAAAAAAAATAATACTTGATGAGAAACGTATAAACAGATATTTACACTGACTTGTCCCAAAATATCAAATTGTACTTATCTGAAGATCAACATCTTATCATGCGGAAACCTTTAATCTAAATAAAAATCTACCATCAGTCAGTTGAACTACAAACTACATTATTATAATGGCAGATATTTACATCATTATCATTATACTTTGTTTATTTTAATAGACACAAACATATAATAAGTAGGAATTGTACAGGACAGAAAGGACAACACAATTAAGATATGATGTAATAGGTGGGGTTGGTGGGTCATGGTGCTTAACACCACTTTCAACAATATTTCAGCTATATCGTGGCGTTCAGGTTTATTTGTGGAGAAAACCGAGATCCCTGAGAAAACCACCGACCTGCCAAAAGTCACTGACCAAACTTTATCACATAATGTTGTAGCTAATACACCTAGACTGTACGGGATGGTGATAGTTACTGATTGCATAGCTTGTTATAAACTACCATGCGATTACGACCACAACGGCCCCATGACATAATATATATTAGACAACCAAAACATATATGATGGATTTATTACACTAGGAGTGAGACCAGTTGAGCAACATATGGCACCCTTAGTGAAACCAGGTGATCCATTTTTGACATTTTGAGTAAGAATAGATGGTCAAACTATGAAATCATTGGTGAGAGAGCATTATCATTTTGAGACCAGATGCAGCTATGTCACTATGAGTGCAACCAGATGCTGCATTTATGACACTCTGAGTGAGACCATGTGATCAATATATGACACAATGAATGGCAACAAGAAAGACGATGATGAATTTATGACACAATAAGGGAGACGAGACAATACATTTATGACAACGACGTAGATCAAATGGTCAAACCGCATCGGTGGCGTTATGGTTAACGTGCTCGCCACGAGTGCTGTAGATCGTGGGTTCGAGCCCAAGTTGGGTCATACTAAAGACTATAAAATTGGTATTTGTTGCATCTCCGCTAGGCACGCGGCATCAATGAGAAGGAGCAAATACTGGTTGGCTCAGAATCAGAATAATGGATCCAAGTGAACCGACATATCTACCCGCGGACTGCTGAATTGGCGTTAAACAACATTTCCTCACTTACTCAAATTGTCAACTTATGACACAATGGGTAATTAGATCAAATGGTTAATTCATGCCACAAAGGGAAAGATCAGGTTATCAATTTATTACACAATATGTCATACCAGATACTGCATTTACGATGCCAGGAGTGAGACCAGGTGATTTATCTATGACACAATGAGACCATGTATTCCGTTTGTGACACAATGAGTGAGAACAGGTGATACATTAATAACACAATGAGTCAGACTATGAGGTCCATTAATAGCAAAATGAGTGAACTAGGTGATCCTTTAATGACACAATGAATTAGAACAGGTAATCCATCAATGACACAATGACTGAGACCAGGTGATCCATTAATGACACAATGAGTGAGACTATGTGATACATTAATAACAATATGAGTGAGACTATGTGATTCATTAATGGCACAATCAGTGAGACCAGGTGATCAATGTATTACACAATAAGTGAGACCAGGTGATCCAGTATTGACACAATGAGTGAGACCACGTGATCGATTAATGACACAATGAGTGAGAGCAGGTGATCTATTAATGACACACTGATTGATAACAGGTGATCCATTAATGACACAATGAGGTACACAAGGTGATCCATTAATGACACAATGAGGTAGACGATGTAATTCATTAATGACACAATGAGTTCTGAATATAGCTGAACAATTGCTCGCTGGACGTTAAACACCAATCAATCAATCAATCAATCAATCAATCAATCAATCAATCCATTAATAACACAATGAATTAGACCAGGTGATCCGTTAATGACAGAATGAGTGAGACCAGTTGATCTATTAATGGCACAATGAGCGAGACCAGGTGATCCATCAATGACACGATGAGTAAGACCAGGTCATCCATTAATGACAATGAATGAGATCATGTCATCCATTAATGACACAATGAGTGAGACCCGGTGATTCATTAATGACACAAGGGGTGAGACCAGGTGATCCATTAATGACACAATGACTGAGACTAGGTGATCCATTAATGACATAATGAATGATACCAGGTGATACATTAATAACACAATGAGTAAGACGAGGTGATCCATTAATGACACAATGAATGAGACCTGATGACACATTATTGACACAATCAGTAATACTCTGTCATCCATTAATAAAAAACAATGAGTGAGACCAGATGATCCATTAATGACACAATGCGTGAGACCAGGTGATCCATTAATGACACAATGAGACAGATTATGTGATCATTTAATAAATCAATGAGTTAAACCAGGTGATCCAATAATGACACAATGAGTTAGACCAAGTGATCCATTAATTACACAATAAGTGAGACCAGATGATCCATTTATGACACAGTGAATGAGTCTATGCGATCCAATAATAACACAATGAGTGAGACAATATGATACATTAATGACACAGTGAGTTAGACCAGGTGATCCATTTATGAAAAATTAGTGTGACCAGTTGATCCATAAATGACACAATGATTGAGACTAGGTAATCCACCAATTACACAATGAGTTAGACCAGGTGATCCACTAATGACACAATGGGTGAGACTATGCGATACATTAATAACACAATGAGTGGCACCAGATGATTCATTAATGACGCAATGAGTGAGACCAGGCTATCCATAAATGGCACAATGACTGAGACTAGGTGATAGAGTAATAACACAATGAGTTAGACCAGATGATCCATTAATGCCACACTGAAAAAGAATATGTGGTCCATTAATAACACAATGAGTGGCACCAGATGATCCATTAATAACGAAACAAATTAGACCAAGTGACCTATTAATGACACAATGAGTGAGACCAGGTGATCCATTAATGACACAATGAGTCAGATTATGTGGTCCATTATAAACACAATGAATGAGACCATGTGATCTACTAATTACGTAATGAGTGATGCATTGCACTGCATACGAAGAAATAAACCACGATTAAACACAATTTCCCGTCTTCAGACCACCGTAATATAGACAACAAAGAGTAGAACTTATCGATCGATATACAAGTTGCATTTTGATGAGATGATCATTACGATGTCTGATTTGCATTAGACCAATATGCTGATTTGGATGTTAATAGTACCAGATGACTGCATAAACAGTCTGCGTGTTAGGTAATCCAACAACCTAATTCATTGAGCAATCCATGCCCCTCGTAATACCGAGAGATTAGCGGGTAAGCAGAATATACCAATTTCATAATCTTTGTAGATACCAAAGGTGTAATCATAATCCATAGATCGCATGAGGACAGGAAACATAACATTATTTTGAGTATTTTGTATCTATGGTATGTACTGTACCTAATGTACATACGAAGAGTTTGAAGATATCAAAGAGGAAATCAGAATTTGTAAATCGAAGAAGAACAGACACCACAATGACCAAAAGAAAAAAAAGACAAAATGACAATGAACGATCTACAAAGCACACACATAGAACCAAAAATCGAGTAACACGAGCCCCGATATCAACCAGGGGTGAACCCAGGTGGCCCGAAAGAGCAAGAAATGCCTGCTCCGTTAGTGGCACCTGTCGAGTTGATATTATTACACACCCAGTGATAAGTCATGATATTGTATTTTATTCCAATTAAATCACTTTTTACAATATTGTTTTGTATTGTATCAATATTTAAAATAAACTCACACTTAAATACACTAGAACAGAATATTCTACAAGAAATTGATGATACAGAAGGCAAGATAAAGTCCAAAATCGATAAGCTGTTAAAACAACTTTCAAAGAATTCAAAGGCCTTATAAAGTTTACAAAGTGACAGCATAGCTGTCAAAGAGTATGCATCGGACATACACACCTTCTTAGGTAGTAAAGCCATTGCGGAAGAGGTAAAGAAGGAAGAGGAGTACCTAATGGCTTTATCTGAAGATGGATGTCGACAACAACTTAACTTAACCTACAACATTAATACAAAGATAAAGGATATATTGTCTACTATAACAACGTTTGGATCCGTATCTAAAAAAACAAGTCCTCCATCAGTTGTTATCGAGACAATGAAGGCTAAACAGGCACATATTATGTCTGTTATACAACATCCATCTGTAAAGCCAATCAATGATATTAAGCTTACTTTACATACTACATTTAATATACCAAACTGTAAAGGTGCCACTTATATTACAGGATGTATCGTTTGTCCGAATGGTGAAATAATATTTGTCGATTGGCTTAGCAACAGTAGACTTGTTATACTTAATGGCGACGGTACATTAGATAAGGTAATAATCTGTTCACTGGGTAAACCCTTTCACGTTACATGTCTAGATGATGCAACTGTCGTTGTGTCAACAAACAAAGGTATAGGGATAATAAACATCAACTCTACAAAAACAGAAAGACGTATTAATACTTGTAAGCCATGTCGTGCAATAGCACATCACAATGGAGTATTATTATGGTGTGAAGAAGAGAGAGGTATACAAATGATGAAGTTATCTAATAATAGAATTACCACTTTAGTTACAGAAAATAACTTGCCGTACGTCTCCCATATAACAATAGGTGGAGACAATATATAAAGCAAACCGTGACATTAGTACAGTCACATGCTATACGATAAAAGGGGAAAAGTTGTGGGCATATAAAGACGTATCAGTGCTGAATGATCCAGGGGATGTAACAGTGGATAATAATTATAACGTTTACGTTACGTCATACAGCTCTGACAATATAGTAGTGCTAGAACCAGATGGTAGACAAGGGAGACCACTTATTAGTAGCGGTGATGGATTGAACGGGCCAATTGGACTATATTTTGACAAATCTAAAAATAGTTTGCTGGTTACTAACTACTGTGGACCAGCTTTCCTGTATAAGCTGTGTTAAATATGTATTTCGTGCTAGAGAGAAAATATAATTTCATATACTAGTTGTCAGAATAATTCTATATGTTGTAAATAAGACTTATTTCAGCCAAAACTAATTATTCCAATTACAATTTGAAGGAAGGAACACAATTAAGTGATACAGTTGGTAAGCTGAACTTTGAACCTGTAAATGTAAACAGTGTACAAATTATCAATACAAACTAGATAAGAAACGTGATTGACAACTCTACTTGTTTCACAACATATAAACAACGTATGATATTGACTGAAATATACTTAAAAACAAATAGTAGAAGTGTTATAATGATACATCTTTAATAGATTGTGTTATAACAAAATACATAATGCGAAACGTATAACAGATATTAACACTGACTTTTTCCAAAATATGCAAGTGTACTTATTTTAAGATCAACATCATACCATGTGAAAACCTTTAATCTAAATAAAAATCTACCATCAGTCAGTTGAACTGCAAACTACATCCTTGTGATGACAAATATTTGCATCATTATTATTAGACTTTGTTTATTTTAATAGACACACACATATAATTAGTAGGAATTGTGCAGGACATAGCCATCCGGACAGAAAGAACAACACTCTTGAAATAAATAAAGAATTAAATTAAAGGACAACACAATTAAGATACGATGTAATAGGTGGGGTTGTTGTGTCATGGTGTTTAACACACTTTCAACAATATCTCAGTTATATCGTGGCGGTCAGGTTTATTTGTGGAGGAAACCGAGGTCTCTCAGAAAATAACTGACCTTCCGAACGTCACTGATAAACTTTATCACATACTGTTGTATGCTACACCTAGGCTGAACGGGATGGTGATAGTTACTGATTGCATAGGTAGTTATAAACTACCATGCGATTACGACCACAACGGTCCCATGACATAATATATATTAGACAACCAAAACATATATGATGGATTTATTACACTAGGAGTGAGACCAGTTGAACAACTTATGGCACCCTGTGTGAGATCAATTTTTGACATTTTGAGTGAAAATAGATGATCAAACTATGAAATCATTGGTGAGAGAGCAATACCAGTTTTTGAGACCAGATGCAGCTATGTCACTATGAGTACGACCAGATACTGCATTTATGACACTCTCAATGAGACCATGTGATCAATTTATGACACAATGAGTGGCAAACTGCATTTATGACCCGATGAGTGAGATTAGATGATGAATTTATGACACAATAAGGGAGACGAGACAATACATTTATGATAACGACGGAGATCAAATGGTCAAACCGCATCGGCGGCGCTATGGTTAACGTGCTCGCTACGCGTGCTGTAGATCGTGGGTTTGAGCCCAAGTTGGGTCAAGCTAAATACTATAAAATTGGTACTTGTTGCATCTCCGCTAGGCACGCGGCATCAATGAGAAGGAGCAAATATTGGTTGGCTCAGAATCAGAATAATGGATCCAAGTGAACCGACATATCTACACGCGGACTGCTGTATCAATGAAATAACACTATAAAAATCTTGCTAAGGGTGTTGATACAAAGCGGACCTCATCATATTCTCATTGATAATCAATTTGTTCTCGTCATGATATAGCTACAAATTGCTGAATTGGCGTTAAACAACATGTCCTCACTAACTCAAATTGTCAATGTATGACACAATGGGTAAATAGATCAAATGGTTAATTCATGCCACAAAGGGAAAGATCAGGTTATCAATTTATTACACAATAGGTCATACCAAATACTGCATTTACGATGCCAGGAGTGAGACCAGGTGATATATCTATGACACAATGAGACCATGTATTCCGTTTGTGACACAATGAGTGAGAACAGGTGATACATTAATAACACAATGAGTTAGACTATGAGGTCCATTAATAGCAAAATGAGTGAACTAGGTGATCCTTTAATGACACAATGAATTAGATCATGTAATCCACCAATGACACAATGACTGAGACCAGGTGATCCATTAATGTCACAATGAGTGAGACCAGATCATCCAGTAATGACACAATGAGTGAGACTATGTGATTCATTAATGACACAATGAGTGAGACCAGGTGATCAATTTATTACACAATAAGTGAGACCAGGTGATCCAGTATTGACACAATGAGTGAGACCAAGTGATCGATTAATGACACAATGAGTGAGAGCAGATGATCTATTAATGACACAATGAATGAGATCAGGTGATCCATTTATGACACACTGATTGATAACAGGTGATCCATTAATGACACAATGAGGTACACAAGGTGATCCATTAATGACACAATGAGGTAGACGAGGTAATTCATTAATGACGCAATGAGTTAGACTACGTGATCCATTAATAATACAATGAATTAGACCAGGTGATCCGTTAATGACAGAATGAGTGAGACCAGCTGATCTATTAATGGCACAATGAGCGAAACCAGGTGATCCATCAATGACACGATGAGTAAGACCAGGTCATCCATTAATGACAATGAATGAGATCATGCCATCCATTAATGACACAATGAGTGAGACCCGGTGATTCATTAATGACACAATGACTGAGACTAGGTGATCCATTAATAACATAATGAATGATACCAGGGGATACATTAATAACACAATGAGTAAGTCGAGGTCATCCATTAATGACACAGTGAGTAAGACGAGGTCATCCATTAATGACACAATGAATGAGACCAGATGACACATTATTGACACAATCAGTAATACTCTGTAATCCATTAATCAAAACAATGAGTGAGACCAAATGATCCATTAATGACACAATGCGTGAGACCAGGTGATCCATTAATGACACAATGAGTCAGATTATGTGATCCTTTAATAATTCAATGAGTTAAACCAGGTGATCCAATAATGACACAATGAGTTAGACCAAGTGATCCATTAATTACACATTAAGTCAGACCAGACGATCCATTTATGACACAGTGAATGAGCCTTTGCGATCCAATAATAACACAATGAGTGAGACAATATGATACATTAATGACACAGTGAGTTAGAACAGGTGATCCATTTATGAAAAATGAGTGTGACCAGTTAATCCATAAATTACACAATGAGTGAGACTAGGTAATCCACCAATGACACAATGAGTTAGACCAGGTGATCCACTAATGACACAATGAGTGAGACTATGCGATACATTAATAACACAATGAGTGGCACCTGATGATCCATTAATGACACAATGAATGAGACCAGGCTATCCATAAATGACACAATGAGTGAGACTAGGTGATACAGTAATAACGCAATGAGTGAGACCAGGTCATCCATTAATGACACAATGAGTGATACTATGTGCTACATCAATAACACAATGATTGGCACCAGATGATCCATCAATGACACATTGAGTGAGACTATGTGATCCATTAATAACAAAACAAGTTAGACCAAGTGACCTATTAATGACACAATGAGTGAGACCAGGTGATCCATTAATGACACGATGAGTAAGATTATGTGGTCCATTATAAACACAATGAATGAGACCATGTGATCTACTAATTACGTAATGAGTGATACACTGCACTGCATACGAAGAAATAAACCACGATTAAACACAATTCCCCGTCTTCAGATCACCGTGATATAGACAACAAAGAGTATAACTTATCGATCGATATACAAGTTGCATTTTGATGAGATGATCATTACGATGTCTGATTTGCATTAGACCAATATGCTGAGTTGGATGTTAACAGTACCAGATGACTGTATAAACAGTCTGTGTGTAAGTTAGACGTTTTGGTGTGAACCCATATACTATTGGATTCCTTCGGAAACGTTTTCAATTGTCTGATAACACTCGGAATTATCATTACTCCGGACGATCACGCGTAACAGCAACTCCTCAAGACCTTCATCTTAGGTTGTTTAGAAATTGTATATTATTTACCTCATTGGGATGCATACTAGATATACTCAATGTACAGTGCATAGCTAGAACTAGGATTATAGTCATGCAATTTAACTCCACTTTCAACAATATTTCGGTAATATCGTGGCGGAAACCGGAGTACGCGTAGAAATCATCCGACCTGCCGGAAGTCACTGACAAACTTTATAGAATATCAACAAACAGACAAAGGTACATGTATTGAAATTCTCACCTACAAATATGTATTGATTGTGGTTAGGCTTATAACTGGCGCAATATCCATTTGGATAGCCGCCATCAAAAACCAAATAGTCAGTCAGTTAGGCTTATAATGTTTAACACCACTTTCAACAATATTTCAGTTATATCGTGGCGTTCTGTTTTATTGATGGAGAGAACCGGAGTATCCGGAGAAAACCGCCGACCTGTGGCAAATCATTGACGAACTTTATCACGTAATGTTATATAGTATAAATAAATATTATTTATTTCTTTAATCTATTATATATCATATTTACAAATATATATAACCTGTCATGTTTTCAATATAGATCTTACATAAAGTCCCGAATTATTACCTGTGATGGACTTTGATATTTTACTTCCCCTTTTCCTTCAATCGTCATGTAGACATCAATGGATACATATTCACATATATACAGGTAAATTAATAGAAGTAATTACAAAAATGTTTTGAGACAGCAAGTAGAGAAATAATTAGTGTTATCTTTATTGACAAATTATTCAAAATGTAAAATGTATTGATTGTCTTATTGGTAACGTTCGATTAGATTAACGTGTAACTCTTGTATCAAATTTGAGCATGCCCATTTTGTTCGATTTGATTTGATTTGGTCTTGATTGTGTTTAACGTCACTTTCAACTATATTTCAGCTATATCATGACGACTAGGTTTAGTGGTGGAAGAAGTTGGGGTACCAGGAGAGAACTACCGACCACGGACAAGCAACTGGTAAGCTTTATCACTTGCAGCTGCGAGTCGAGCGCACCTTTTTTTTTCTAATTTACAAAGTCGGGCACGAACCCACGCCATATTGGTGATAGGCTTGCATTAGTTGTTAGGTAATCCAACAACCTAACTCAATGAGCCACCCGGGCCCTCATTTATTCGACACTGTTATCATAATCAAATGGTTAAAACCAAGCAAAAATAGCACGACATTAAAAAGAGTTTGAAGATGCCAAAGGGGTAATCATAATCCATAGGTAAGAAAACATAATATTATTTTGAGTATTTTGTATCTATAGTAATATGTTCTGTATCTAATTTATATAAGACGAGTTTGAAGATATCAAAGGAAAAATCAGAATTTGTAAATCGAAGAAGAACAGACAACACAATGGCCAAAAGAAAAAGGACAAAAGGACAACAGACGATCTACAAAAAACACATAGAACTAAAGATCGAGTAACACGAACCCCGCTAATAACCAGGGTTGAACTCATGTGGCCCGGAAGAGTAGAAGTGCCTTCTCCATTATTGACACCTGTCCAGTTAATAGTATTACAAACCCAGTGATAAGTCATGATAATGTATTTTATTCCAATTAAATCACTTTTTACAATATTGTTGTGTATTGTAGCAATATGTATGACTGTCTTATTAGTGTACGTGTACTATAATTGTAAACAAAATCTGAAAGAATACTTATCAATCGGTTCTATCGTTCACTATCTTTACGTGTGTTTGACAATTTTCAACTTCATGTTACTCGAGTCTCCTAATCGAATGCTGTCAAGATGTTTCGTTATACTCTGTTGTGGTATTCATGAATAAAAGCAAGAACAAACAATAAACTCGATTCAATCAAGAAAGCACCACAATTCTGACTGCAATACAACTGAGACCACTAAATGCAGATAGTACTCAGTACATATAAGATAAAACAAATGTCTACAACGATAGGAACCCTATTGTCTTCAAATACAAATAAAAAAGACCAGTCAAAAGAAACAGAGTTGTTTTGATTGGCATAGACGACCAATGAGATGTAGATTTAATGGATATGACAAAATTTTCAAAATATAATCGTGGATATAACTTTATATTGGTGGCAATCGATATATTCTCCAAATACGTATGGCTGCGACAACTGAAGGACAAGAGAGGCGAATATGTAATGAAAGCCTTGAAAAACATATCTGCCGAAGGGAGATCACCTAGCAGAATAAGAACCGATAAAGGCCAAGAATTTAGATCACGATTAGTAGAGTCTCTCCTTAAACAAAGAAACATTGAACATCTCTATGCACAAAATACGGAAATTAAAGCCAACTATGTCAAAAGAGTGATTAAGACCATTAAGTCAAAGATGTACAGATATTTCACACACGCTCAGTCGTATATTTACATAGGAGAATTACAGAAATTTGTTGATAGTTATAACATAACATATCACAGAACAATAGGTATGCCTCCGAACAAGGTGACAAAAGGCAAAGAAACCAACTTGTGGTGGAAAATGTATTGGGCTAAAACTGATCTACCACATTCGAGTAGCAAGAAAGTGCGAAAACCTTTTCGTTTTAAATTAGGAGATAAAGTCAGAATCACATATATACGGAATATATTTACAAGAGAATACGACGAAAAATGGACCGGAGAAATAGTTAAGGTTTCCCAAAGAATACTGCGTGGTGGACTCCCAATATACAGATTGAAGGATTTTCATGACGAAGAAATAAATGGAACGTTCTATCAATCGAAATTGCAGAAAGTAGATATACGGAACGATGACAGATGGAAAATAAAGAAAATTCTGAAGACGAACGGAACCGGTCGCTACAAACGATACTATGTTAAATGGTTGAATTGGCCGAAGAAATTTAAAACGTGGATGTCTGCTCGCGATATTGACATTCTTTAATAATTTCCTTGTATATTGGGGTCCGACCTATAATCCGACAGTCCGATAGTTGGACAGTCCGATAGTCCGACGGTCCGATAGTCCGACAGTCCGATAGTCCGACAAATGCTTTATTTCTTTGAAAGTTAACACTATAACATGTGTAATATGGGGCCAGAAACCGAACCGTTTACTCACCAAAGAAAGGTCCAGAACATCGGAAACACGATATCATAGACGGACAAGCAATTGGTAGGGCCACACAAGAACTAAAACAACACATATATGAGCAACACGGACTCCATAAAAACCTGTATCCAGTCGTGATGAACCGGTAGTGTAAGTATCCCGTATATTTTTTAGTAGGGACGACTTCAGGCTTTATTCAAGTAGCGTGTAGCCGAGTCCAGCCAAGAAAAGTCATTATTAAAAAGAAAGATGAAATAAATGAATACAAAAAAAAAGAAATACAAAGAAAAGGAAAACACAAAAAGAAAAGCGTACCAGTGTCCCCCGTACTTTATCATGGAATATTTATGTTAAAAAGAAACGTCGACACATCAATAGAGCTGGATACAATAATGTGTGCGAATTGATTGATTGATTGATTGATTGATTGCTTAAGGTCCAGCAAGAAATATTTCAGTCATATTCAGGATGAGAAAAGTTTGTAAACAAAAGATCAGAAAGAGGGGACTCTGGGATTGGTCAACATGGGCAACGACTTAATACGGGAACTTGTTTTTCTGTCTCTTCCGACGACAAGTTGGTCCTATTTTTATTCCCCGGGATTCCGACAGGTGACCCTGCTATTGTCGCCTTCTACGACAAGGGCATATATAAAAACTTACGATTGAAGCAATTGTCCCTAAGTGACTATTCATATCACGGAAAGAAACAGCATCGGAATATGACAAAATAAACAGCTTTGCCAGAGGTTCATCTCCTTGTCCTTATATGGCCTATATATACTGTTTTTCGTATGGACTATGGGACTGTCGAAGTATCGGACCATCGGACTGTCGGACTATCGGACTGTTGGATTATAGCTACGGCCCCGTATATTGTATTATAAATATTCTATATTGTCATTTTGTCATTTTGTCAAATAAATTACTTTTTTTTATCTCGATATATAGATGGTTAAGGTTAGGAATGTGTTGTAAAGGCATGCATGAGGATGGCTCTCCGACCCACGCCTGTCTTATTGACGGAGATATTAAATTATTATATATATTTCATTTCTCATTATTTTGATATTATACCATTTCATTTCTCATTATATACTGTTTAATAATAATAAAAGTAATTGTATGACTTCGTTCAAAACTATTATCTCTCGCAGATTGTTTACACATGGACATAAAATGTTTATTTATAGACATGTCATAACAAGTAAATTTACGCTCTGGTGATCCGACAAGTTGAAACATGAATGAAAACATTATTGTATTTACTACAAATGTGAATTACCCTTTATTGAAAGAAATTAAATATTGTTTATATCATATTCTTGTCGTATATTCCTATGGAGATCAAAGAAAGATACCTCATACAAACAATAATACCTTAACAAACAACATCACCCGGGTTAACGCGTTATCGTGCAATCGGTACTTATCGTTGACGCGGTTGTAAGCATTGGCCAACGTGAAGACCAATGTCCAACGAAAAAGTCAGTTTCATTAATTGCTTTATTTTTTTTCAGGAAAGCATTATGTCTTTGCATTCACATACTATTGTTCAATGGGCAGCAGATATAACACGGGGAAATTATTTTACAACACAAGAGATACGCTCCCTTAAAATGTGATACTTAACAAAATGTAGTAGAATGTTCTTACATTATCGCTGGTTATACAAATAGATGGCTAGCTTTGGACAGAACAACTACCCTCTACTCTTTTTCCTTCTTTCCAGAAGCTATCAAGAAAAGGTTGGGGTCCAGATTTGTTAAAATCGGCGGAAACTCAATTTTTTCTAGTCTGGTACAACGATAAAAGGTAACCTTTGACACGGTTAAATAATAAATTTGTTATCGGATAAAGCGGTTGTAGTTATCGTTAACAGACACCCTGAAATTAATATTTACACCTAAGGCCACACCAAATTAATGTCTTGTTCGACGGAATCGCCGCTCTGATTTTTGCCGATTTCATTTTTTTTAATCCGGAAAAAATCATTTCCGGTCCGGTATCTTTCGTATATTTTGTTATCGGTAAACATTTCCGGTTCGTTTTTTTTTTATGTGAGCCTTGTAATAAAATGTTTACATCCCAATTTCTTTTGATATCCCCTATATATATATGGCCTATGATGTAAGACTGTTGGTATCTTGTAATAAATCAAAAGGATCATTCATAGGCAGATACAATATCTTAATTCTCATAACCAGTGTAGTAACATGTACAGTATTTACGGAAAAGGAAGAAACGAAAGTTTCATCAAAGTACGGAAAGTCGGGGACAAAAACAGAATGGGGCACAAGAAGACAACACAGACCCCTACAAAAACTGAGTGATTCGGGTGCTTCAGAAATGTTAGCAGTTCCTGCTTCTTGAATTTCCTGGATTGCACTTTGGCAGAGATCAGGTACAATAGTACCACATATACTGTATGACATCCCCTGATCACTACTGAGCATACTATCAATTAAAATTATTGACATTTACTGTTTATAGCAATGTACTGTCTACTGTATTAATCATAATTGTTATATTTATGTAACTGCCCCCTGTGGGACCATGATTAGATTTATAAATATTTGATTTGATTTTTGTACAACACCCGCCATGGGTATCAGGACATCTCGGGGCCTGGACATCTCGGTACTGAACATATGTGACATTTCGGTACTCTGTACTGAATAATAATAATAATTTGATTGAATTTAAAAACTTTTTTTATAATTTTTTTACATTTAGACGTTGTTTATACACATGTTTATGTGTTTTTTTAATCATCATAAACAAAATATAATAAAATGTTTATGATAATAGAAATTATTGAAGAATCGTTAGGGTGGCGAAGTTTCATACATCGGGGATATCAGATAATCTGAAGCAAAGGTCAAAATAATGAAAATAAAAATCAATACAAAAACAACGATCTTCGGGATCGATCTACACTGGAACTATCAAAAACACACATCCATCCACTTTTGGGTTATATATTAAAGAACTAATAGTACCAAAATATTGACATTTGATAAGTACCAAACAATTGTGGTCAGTACCGAATTGTCTCATCCAAGTCCCGAACTGCCCAGTACCGAATACCGAGATGTTCAAGTCAGTACCGAAATGTCCAGGAACCGAGTTGTCCAGGTACCGAGGATGCCTAGGATTCATACAGTGGTTTCCATTCAAAGTGTTTTAGCCAAGAGGATACACATTATAATGTTGCACAATATTTTCAAGATATCATATATATATATACTGGACACAACCAATAAAAACTACTTCCTTTTGCGGTAAAAAAAAATGTTCGCTTCATCATTTTAATAAAAAAAAAGAAAAAAAAAAAGAATTTCGCTCGTCGCCTCACTATTTTTGTCTGGAAAATCCGAAGAACAAGACATTTTTTTTGGTGTGGCCTAAGCATGTCATGTGTGACTATAAAAACAGTGCTATTCTTGCGAACCGTTGATATTTTCATATTTTCTAAAGAAAAAGTACATGTACATCTGCTTAATCTATGCTGATACAAATAAAAATAGCTACCAACTTCAAATCTTTAAACACAGTTTCTGGAGATACCAAAGGCATTGACCCTTCACGTTGTAAATCACGATATAGCTGTAATGAATAGTTTTTCGATCTAGATATTCGGGTTACTTTGAAGAGTTAAATGTTCTTTTTTTTTCGTCACAGGACAATGCAAATAAATAATATAAATTACTTAAATAATTAAGAATTTCCAAGTTTGAATCTCGACAATAGTAATTTCATCAATTTTTAATTACTTGTTTATGTGAAAATGCTCAGAAAATTCATCAATTTGCACGTGTGTAAAAGTAAGTTTGCACTTGACCATCGTCTTCAACAAGCCCAGAAACTCTCAATCTTCATGATAAGCTGTCCGCTACCAGTAGTTGATTCTGTAAAAAGGACACCAGTAATGCCAAATTAAGCCAAATATATCTTACCTGACATTTTTAGACACTGAGAAAAATTAAAACTACGGATTTCAGAAAAATAATCCAAGGAAGTTGTTGTTTTTAAGAAACATGTGCTGGGTAGACAAATAAGGGCAAACATATGGGTCCGTCCCTCTTTCCTCAATATATTTAACAATTAAAACTTCGCAATTGTCGGGAAGCCAAATTCATGTGGATATTTTTTTGTAATTAGTCCAAAAATGAAAGTTGTGAAAAATAACACAAAAAAACATAAAATTTGAAAAGACATAAGAGCACATTATCAAAATAGAATAGTATTGAATGCATTTGAATGGTAAATTAAGGTCAACAATCTCGAAAGTGTATAAATTATATACCAACATAGCAGTTTATCCTTGATTTTCCCAGTTCATTTAAAGCGGCATTAGCTACGATTTTGACCAACAAAATTATATGTTTTGGAAATTGGTAAATAGCTTTAAAATGATGAAATAAATACAGATTAATACATGGGCATTTCCATATTGGCCTGGTTATCATCCGGAGACCCCCCATATTGGCGCTCGACTGCGTCTCGGACCAATATGGGTCGAAGGATGATAACCAGGCCAATATGGAAATGCCCATGTATTAAACTATTTATTACATACTTCCGACATCTAGAAAAGAGACACCCATATTGGCCTGAGACGAAGTCGAGGCCCATATTGGCCAGGGCCAATATGGGCCTCGATATGGAAATGATCTTGTAGTAATCCATTAACCGGTTATTTTCACGGGGTGTGAACATATGGACAGTTTACTTCCGGTCATATTGGTCATGCAAAAATGCCTTTATTTTAACTAAGCATGTAATAAATATAGATTATAACATGGCCTTTTCCATATCGGTCCCGGTATCATCCCGAGACTTCCATATCAGCCCAATGCGACAGCCGCGGGCTGATATGGGTCGAGGGATGATACCAGGACCTATATGGAAAAGGCTATGTTATAATCTGTTTATCACATATTTAACCATGACTGAAATAAATAAATTGCAAATGAATAAATGAATTTATGTTTATTCATCAAAATAACAACAAAATAAATAACGTGTAAAAATCAACAAAATAATTCACCGTATGTATCACAGGTATTGAACATAACTTTTCAATAATTATAAATCATACTTCCAATTCTTATCATTTGTGTCATAAAAAAATATTGTCACATTTCCCTGGATATTTGAGTATGGGAATTGTGTTATTCTGCAGTTGGAAAAAATTGGAGCCAAAACGATAGCGGTTTGCTTATTAGAGTTATTATTAGTAAGCGTTGACTGGAAAGAGTTATTACTGATGGAAATTAGAGTAACTGTTTTATTTTCATAGTTCTCAATAGTCGATACGATGGCGTAAATATCAACATTCGCCATCACTAAGATATCTAATGATGGAAACTTGGATATATCCTGTTTGAATTTAGTGCGCGCTGAATAAAAAATCTTGTCAGGTGCATGCACATCTCTTCGACTCCAATATATTCAGGGTTACGGTGTTCTCCCACTTTTGATAACCAAACCTTGAATATCCTTATGTTACTCTCAGTTTTACGTTTTGCATTGATATTTTTCATCTCCGTTTTAGCGTTTGTTTAATGATTTTTGCTTACGTGTCACAATGACGTCATCGACGCAGGGCACAATAACAGGTTATTTTCCCCGGGCACTGATACGGATTGGGAACGTCTTCGTTTATCACACATGCAAAACGGTGCGTATAACGTACAAATATGTGATAATAAGTGATTAACGATGTTTTTTCAAAACGAGAGGACTTTTCTCAGTCATCTCTCATCGAAGGGCGAAGCCCTGAGATGAAAGATGACTGAGAAACGTCCTCGAGTTTTTAAAAAACAATCCTTAATCATTTTATCGCTATTTTGTATTCATAATTAAATAATTTTTGTTGAGATACTGACATTTTTTTTAAACACAATTACTATTTTATATCGTTAATCACTGATTATCAAGGATTTGGTTATGTGACGTCAATAAGTTTTAGCGTCATATTTAAGTATTAGAAAACAGTGATAATACTACGTGCGCCCTTGACAACGCTTAGTTACTAGCGATAATTTTCCATTTCACTCTACTAGCGTGAGATGGGAAATTCTCAGGTAGCAAGATCAAAAGAAAATACAGCAAAATATCGATAAAGGTAAATATTTCGTATTAAGCAGCTTATCGTACCACTTTTCGCCTTTTCAGAACGAAAATTACCATCAATTTATTATTGCCTTGCAAGCAAATAATTTTACCTCGCTTTCTCCGTATGCAACTGACCTTACTAGTGACAGGTAAAAACGAATAATTTGTATATTTTGTCGCTTATTAACTGCAAACTTGCATGGATCTTTGTTCGTAATTAACGCCGACTAAAAGCAGATTCACAGAAAATAAGAAATAAGTGCATTGTTGTACTGATTTAATGACGATTCGGCAAACTCCGTAAACAATGCCGATAATTAATAAGATGGCGTCCATTTCTTGATCGATCTCAAAATACGAGCAGTTGCACCTTTTTTCCCCCGATGCGCGCACATTTCATAACATTTATAAGTTACAGAAACACGTTTTATTAAGGCATCAATCATATCTGATAGTTTTTATGGGTAACACAATTTTACGAATTTGGCAGATAATGCCACTTTAATGTCCCTTTTCCGATATCTCCTTATATGTTATGTAATTTTGCTATTACTTTTATATACTACAGCAGCAGACATCCTAAAGTAGATAATGTACATATCTTATGGTGTGGTCTAAAACTAACCACAAGGGAAATCATGCTCAAGAAATGTTTCTGATTTTTCATACTTTTTAGATATGGATGTCAGTGAACAAGAACACGAAATTGACACAGTCGACGTTTTTTTTTAGACGTGTGGTCGCAGGAAATTGTTGACGATAACCACAACCAAAATCAGCCAGATGTGTTCCAGCGTAGTATTTGTGATATGAAATATGATCACAATCAAGTCTTAAAAGGCACATGAACAAACACTCAAATGAGCTGTCTTTTACTTGTGATAGTTGTCACCAATATTTTACCACAGAAGAACAATTGCACTCACATAGAACAAAGTACCATGGAAATCGCTACTTATACAATGACTGCGGAAAAAACTTTAAGACAAAATCAAATCTTGACAACCACTTAGACCAAGTACACAAAAAACTCCAGGAAAATGCTCAACATTGTATCTGTCCATTTGAAGGTTGTGGAAAGGCGTTTTTTGGAAAGCAGCCATACCAATTTCATTTGAACAAACATACAGGAGTCAAACCATATATACATGTCCCTTGTAAAAGATGACCATTGATGCAATTAATACACAAAATAAATAAACGTTAGTGTTCAACTTAAAAATGAAGTGTTTAAAATTAGGAGGTCAGAGTATAATAATTGACATATAAATATGGCGGTCTAACACATTCAACAGTAGCAATCATATCATATAAATGAACGAATTCAGAGGATTACTATGATGAACGAGTACAGACCACTACTACATTCTTCTGTCACGATGCAGCTTGGTACAATTAGCCAGATAAAACATTTATGTTTAACTACCTATATATGTGTAATATGTGATTGATCAGTTAGGTACCTATTGATGTTCTTTTCAAAATAACTTAGAAATCATCACCTATAATGAAATTATGCATTCATAACGACATCATTTCCTTTTTTAAGAGTTATTTGTTACACAAAATTATGATTTCAAACCGTCTTCATGATAACATTGTCGTATTAAAAAAACGCGTTATCCGATAGTATCAACCGTGTCAAAGGTTACATTTTATCGTTGGACCAGACTTAAAAGAAATTAATTTTTCCGCCGAATTAAACAAATCTGGAGCCCAACCTTTTTTGATAGCTTCTAGAATGAAGGAAAAAGAGTAGAGTGTAGTTTAATTTGTCCAAAGCTAGCCATCTATTTACATAATCAGCGATAATGTAAGAACATTTTCTACATTTTGCTAAGTATCACACTTTAAGGGAGCGTATCTCTTGTGTTGTAAAATAATTTCCCGTGTTATATCTGCTGCCCATTGAACACTAGTATGTGAATGCAAAGACATAATGCTTTCCTGAAAAAAGATAAAGCAATTTACGATACTGACCTTTTTCGTTGGACATTGGTCTTCACGTTGGCCAATGCTTACAACCGCGTCAACGATAAGTACCGATTTCACGATAACGCGTTTTCCGGTGTGAACATTTTATTGAAAAGATTTTCCAATCCAATTTTACTTTGGCACACACAACATGCAAACATCAGTCACACCTCAAAGCATAGGGTTTTCACAAGCAGACGATAATTCAAGTACGAACACGTGTGACTTTAATAAATACACAATCAACTCAGGTAAATTCTAGGTGATTTAAATATAGACATGATGTACAAAATCGCCCCCCCCTTTTTATATCTTTATTACACATATTTCAATAAAAACAATAGAGGTCGTAACCCGTCATAGCATTATTGGATTTCCATTTGTCTAATTATAAAGACTGGGAATTTCCACGTGTCTAACTATAGATGTATGGTTTTCCAAAGTTAGCCTCTAGAAGGGGCTAACCAGTCGGGCGTTAACAAATTGCCATATGATTACCATAACCGGAAGTTGGGGAGACTTCTGGTTTATACCACTACTAGTGTTAACCAATATATTATATGTTCAATCACTGCTGCAGAATTAAACGTCATTTTGAACATAATATAAATATTTTCTTTTACATGCTTTATAGGTAGAGATGGCAACATCAAGTAATATACTATGTGGAATATGTGAGGCTCAACATATCACAAAATATGCAGATCAATGGTGCCCCGAATGTGACAAGGGTCTATGCTCAGACTGTGAGAACCACCACAAAGTTTCAAAGGTTTCTAGACATCATGGCGTTATTTCTATTGAAAATTATCATAAGTTGCCGAAATCTATTTCAGAAATCAGTAATCACTGTGAGTATCATGATATGAAAAATATATATTTTTGTCAACACCATGACAAACCATGTTGTCCAGATTGTACTTTAGCAAACGATAAAGAGTGTGTTGGGCTTTTGTCTATCCGTGAAATAATTAAAACATCGAAAACATCGACATTGATTGACAACATTGAAAAGAGTTTAAAATATATCAAGAACAATATAGACAAAATTACAAAAAACCGGAAACAAAATATGTCGGAAATTCGTCAAAAACGACAGATGTTTCAAGACCAGATTAAACAGATGCGTGTTGAAATAAACTCACATTTAGATACACTAGAACAGAATATTCTACAAGGACTGGATGATACAGAAGACACGATTAAGTTAAAAATAGATAATCTGTTAAAACAACTTTCTAAGAATGCCAAGACCGTAGAAGAATTGCAAAGTGACATTATAGCTGTCAAAGAGTATGCATCAGATCTACAAACCTTCATAGGAAGTAAGGCCATTGCGGAAGAGGTAAAGAAGGAGGAGGAGAACCTAATGGCTTTATCTCAAGATGGATGTCTACAACAACTTAACTTAAGATACAACATTAATACAAAGATAAAGGATATATTGTCTACTATAACAACGTTTGGATCCGTATCTATAGAAACAAGTCCTCCATCAGTTGTTATCAAGACAATGAAGGATAAACAGGCACATATTATGTCTGCTATACAACATCCATCTGTAAAGTCAATCAATGATATTAAACTTACCTTACAAGATGATACAGGCCCATCAAGGGAGTTCAGAGATGATCGTGGTCCATCAACGTATGACAGTGAAGAGAAGGGTTCATGGAGAAGGGGAGGTGATTCAGATAGATGGGGTTCATCAAGAGATAGTGCTAGAGAGGATAGATGGGTGGTTGGAATAGACCATCAGACCGTGATAGATATGTTTGGTCTAGAGATGATAGAGGACCCGAACCAAGGGATGACAGAGGATCCTCTTCAAGGGATGATAGAGATCTTCCTTGGCCTGAAAGAAGAAATAAATGGAGAAGAGCAGAATGAGGAGGTGGAGGTGGAGCAGATGATAGACCAAGGCCTAGATGGAGAGATAAACAACCAAATAATAAAGATAAGAACAGTGAGTGGCGATGATGGATGAACAACTGTACGCTACTAGACATTTAAACAGGAACATAACATTGTTAAATGTACACATTATCAAGATGACAATGTTAATCATGAGAATCTTATAAAATTAGATGGATTATTTGGTGTATAATAAGTGTCATATTAATATTTGTATTGCTTGTCGATCCCTATCTAAATTTTGCTTAACAATTGTAAATGTGTAAACCTACTGTATTTATCAAACTGATAATTTTACATAAGTTTATTAATATTAAAAGTTATCCCCCTTGATCTGTTTATTGATACCTTTCAATATGCTAAGAGGTGGACAGTGGGCTTGGGGACAATCAGGAATTCTACTTTACCTCACTAGCTGTGTTGATCAATGAAGGTAAAAGACGATATTCTATGGTTTAATAAGATGAAGATGTATCATGTCTTAGTGCTATGTTTTTGTTATATTTAAATTGTGAAATAAAAAAAAACAATTATGATAAATTATAACTTGCTATTAAATGTTTTTGTTGATAGAAAAACAACAAACACAAAAACTTACTTTACATACTACATTTAATATTCCAAAAGGAAAATATAACAATGATATTACAGGATGCATCGTTTGTCCGAATGGCAAAATGATATTTGTGGACTGGTAAAACAGTAGACTCGTTATCCTTAATGATGACGGTACATTAGATAAGGTAATAACTTATTCGCGAGGTAAACCGTTTGACGTTATATGTCTAGATGATACAACTGTAGCTGTTTCAATATACAGTGGTATAGAGATAATAAACATCAACTCTACAAAAAACAGAAAGACGTATTAAAACTAGTAACATATGTGGTGGAATAACACATCACAATGGAGTATTATCATAGTATGAACACCAGAGAGGTAATACAAAGGATGAAGTTATCAGATAACACAGTTACCATTCTAGATAAACAAATGAACTTGCCATACAGCTCTTATATAACAACATGTGGAAACAAAATATATCAAGCAGACTGTAACACTGGTACCGTTACATGCTAAAAGGGGGAAAGTTGTGGGAATATAAAGATGTGTCAGTGCTGAATGATCCACGGGGTGTAGCAGTGGATAATAATTCTAACGTTTACGTGACATCATGC
Organism: Gigantidas platifrons; assembly: GCA_002080005.1. Lineage (NCBI taxonomy): Eukaryota > Metazoa > Mollusca > Bivalvia > Mytilida > Modiolidae > Gigantidas > Gigantidas platifrons. Next base: position 83,750 of record MJUT01059243.1, read on the forward strand.
AGCTCCCACAGTGTGGTAGTACTAGAACTAGATGATAAACAAGGACGACAACTTTTTAGTAGTGATGATGGATTGGAATATCCGATTGCAATATATGTTAACAAATCTACAAACAGTTTGTTGGTTACTTACAACCATGTGCAGGCTTTCCTGTATCATATCTCTTAAATCTTGTTTTAGTGTTAGAGATATAGTACTATTTTATATACTAGTCACCAGAAAAAGGAATATCTTGCAAACGAAATGCATTTTTGCCAAAACAGTTGTTTCTATAACAATTTGAAGGAAGTGATATTATTATAATAATACAGATGATCAATTAAAAGTTTAGATCTGTAAAAGACAATAATGTAAGACATTATCAAAAGGATAAACAAAACAAGTGATTAACAACTCTACTTACTTAAAACATATAAACAACTTATATATAACTTGAAGTAAGCTTAAAAATAAATACAGTATTGTAGTAGAAGAGTTGTAATGGTACATTTTAGTAGATTGTGTTATTATTCCATGTATATAAACGTATAAACAGATATTTACACTGACCTGACCAAAACTATACAATTATGTTTATAGCTAGATCAACATAATATCAACATCCTTTAGTCTTATTAAGAATCCACCATCACCAAGCCGTAAAATCAGTTGAAGTACGAACTACATCCTAATGATGACAGATATCTACATCATTATTATTATACTTTTAACCATCCGGACAGAAAAGACATCAGTAGAATATAAAATAAAAATCATACATCAGAAGACAAAACCCACAAAACATATGAGAGAGACTAGATGTAGCATTTGGGACGTCTTTAGTTAGACCAGGTGCTATATTTATGACACAATGAGTGAGACCAAGCGATCAATTTATGACACGATGAGTGAGACCAGGCGATCAATTTATGACACCATAAGTGACACTAGCTGCTGAATATATGACACGGTGATTATGAGTGAGACCAGGTTCAGCATATATGTCGCCATGAGTGAGAACTGGTGATCATAAAACATTATAAGTGATTACTTCAACTTGACCACGAACCAAGGAATTTTCCTCAAACCACGATAATTGACATCCACGATTGAAAGTACTTTCACAGAATTGAGGGTTCCTTTTGGTTAAGTTAAATTTATCACTTCGAATGTCTTACGGTCGCCACCATGACTTAGTTGACCGTTATGGAATATCTGTGTCACAGATGACCACGGATATGTTCTACTTGTTGTAAACACTACTTCCCGGTCTTTTCCTCATTGATGACTTATCACCGGATTTGTAACTATAGTTACACGACGAGTGCCACTAGTGGAACAGGAACGGCTTACCCTTCTGGGGCACCTTAGTTCATCCCCATTTCTAGTGGGGTTCGTGTTACTCGATCTTTTGCTTTATGTGTATGTTTGGTTGATCGTTGTTTATCCTTTTGTACTCTTTCTTTTAAGGAACATCTAGTATTTTCCCCCAAAGGATGAAAGAAGTTGAACCCAAATGCTTTTTGGTAATATTGCATTATGATTATTAAATCAAACTGTTGGTTATTACAAGTGGGAAAACGGGAGATAAAACAGACTTTTAAAGCTTTAAAAAAAAGTTTTATTTGGTTTAAACGAACATGTAATTTTTTTTTCAAAAGTTTTCAATGAGTGTCGCGCGCATTTAATTGGTAACGAGCATAGCCACCACGTTTACACCCAAGCTCCCGTATTCGTCTTTTCCTTCCAGGAGATGAAGTCACTCTTAGGGGAATCGCAGCCATTCTTCCAAAATTACGTTTTTTAATTCAGCAATATGTTGGCATTGTTGATTATTTTGGTTCAATAAAACAATACTGCCAACGAAGTTACATACAAGCTCGATTGCCTACATATCAGGGGGCATGGCAAACCACTGAAATATTTCAATCGCCTCTTGCTGCCTGAATTTCTCTTGCAATACGAGTTTTGTGCGGTGAATAATGAATAACTATCAAAATGGTGTAAAACACGTTGTTGTGTTATGCAAAGCCACTGAGGTTACCTTTGTAAGACATGTGAGTCTAACTTACAATTAAAAGAAACACGGTGCCAGACCGATACAGCGCAGCCACCGAACGTTGTTGTACCCATCTCTTGCCCGTCATGTAATGCAGTGTTTCTATGCCACCAGACTCGAACACGGTAATCGAAAGGGAGTGAGGGAGGGGGCATATAAATATCGACTTTCGTCTGACCAATTAATTCGTTTGCAATTACGAATATTCCACAGGAGATGGTCACGTTACCAAGTCCATCAAATCCGTCGATGACGTAATGATCGTTGCGGCTGTCTATGGGTCGCCTTTCGAACACGAGTGACTCATTTAGCCGTCTATGAACAGTCCATACAGAAGCGTGACCGCCAAAATTCAATCTATCTCTAATACGAGCTGATGTAGGAAAACGATTTATACTGGCACACCGGACTATTAACCTATGCTGTCTATGTTAAGTTTTGTGGGGCTTGCCAGATCGCAGATGGTCATCAACAATTCCAGTCGATTGCAACCGCTGCATAAGACGATCAATTGCAGAATGGTGTACCCCCATTTTCCCTGCTACCTTTCTAATGCTAAATTCTGCCTTTGACATCTCGACATATTGCATCTTCTCTGCAAAATTTAATTTTCGCCTAACCATATTTTACCGATGGCAAAACTCTATACGAAAACTTTTACAAACTCTACTTGCAAACACATTTTGTGTAATAATGTATGACACCAGTTGTAATCGAACATGACTTCATCGATCGATGACGTGATACACATCTAATTAAAGCTTATGTGTACATGTATTCATTACAACAATCGTATTTTAAACTGGAGGCTTAGGGTACGAAGCATGTGTCGCTCACCTGCCATTGTGTTTTAGGAAACTTTTAACAGACCCTTACATTGGTGATTCCTACCAATTTTCAATTAATTTGGCCAAATAGTTATAGAGATAATTGTTTAATGGCCAATCACAAACTATCTATGGCTGTCATATAAGTTGTACGATCGGATCGAAATATGGGCATCTTAACAGGATCTTCCATACATCATTCCTACAAAGTTATGATTCATTGTACGTTCTAGTTACAGAGGAGCAAATATTTAACATTTCAGACAATCAGAAATAATGATTGCCCATGTCAACCATTTTTGTTGGTTCAAAGCTGAATTATATGAGGAATCGCATAGAGGACCTTCCATATATGGTTCCTGTAAAATTTCGTTTTATTTGGTCATGCGGTTTCAGAGGAGAGTTTGTTTTTTTTAGAAATCGACCAACGAGAAACAAGAATTGTCTATGGCGGCCATGTTTATTAACCGATCGGGACTAAATGAGCAATCTGTGAATGCATATCTCTCAGTTGATATGATATTCCAGACCTTGTGGTTCCCATAGGAATCTCCTTGATATATTTAATGATTTGATTTATTGTGTTTAACGCCACTTGTAGCAATATTTCAACTATATCATGGCGACCAGTTTTAGTGGTGGAGGAAGCCGGAGTACATGGAGAGAGCCACCGACCATGAACAACAAGCAACTGGTAAACTGTATCACATGCGGCTGCGAATCGAGTGCACCCTTTTTGTAATTTACAATGCCCGGCGCTAACCAACACCATATTGGTGATAGGCTTGTATGAGTTGATGGGTAATCCAACTACATAGCTCATTGAGCCACCAGGACTCCCTCCTTGATAGAGGTTTGCTGCTAACAAGGAAGCTACTGAATCAAGAGTTCCTCTTGGTAAAGTTGAAGTCAGTCGCCACCATGACTTGGTTGACCGCTATGGAATATCTGTGTCACAAATGACCACGGATGTGTTCCACTTGTGGTAAACACTTCCCAGTCCTTTCCTCATTCATAACATATCACCGGATTGTTAACTAGATTAACACGCCGGGTACCACCAGTGGAGCAGCAACTGATTACCGTACCGGAGCACGTGAGTTCACCCCGGTTTTTAGTTGGGTTCGTGTTACTCAATCTTTAGTTTTACGTGTTGTTTTGTAGATCGTTGTTTTTCGTGTGGCCATTGTTTTGTCTGTTCTTCTTTGATATACGGATTCTGATTGCACCTTTGCTATCTTCAAACTATTCTTCCAAAGATGCTGACTACCAAGTTTTGGCTCATTTGGACAAGCAATGTTAGAGGAGAAGAATCTTAGAAATCGACCAACGATAAACACGAATGGCTTCGGTTCTGACATGGTTTAATAGACATAATGTATTACTGAAATTTACAGTTCTTAAATAATGTAATTATTAATACCTCAGGCATATGTGACCTTAGCCAATTTTCTGTTTTTGGCCCATTGGTTTTATTGCTCCAAAAAGGTAAATAATTTGGCTTTCCAATCTTTCCATTTTGAGAGTACCTGATGAAGGTTGTTCCTGAAACGAGTCGTGCTCACCAAAATTGATATCTAAGTTTTATTGTCTATATCGAGACGATCTGAGCAATTGTTGATAGATTACCTTCTACATATTCTGCTTACCAAGTTTCGGTTTATTTGGCAACGCGGTTTCAGAGGAGAAGATTCAAATGTGAAAAGTTGATGGACAGAAGACGACGGACGCATGTGATGGCTAACGCTCACATGACCGTTGTGCAGGTGAGCTATCAGGTTAATTTAAAAAAAAAGATAATTCAAGTGGTGCTTATCCTTTGTCGAAGTGTATATATTGTAAGTATACATAGTACTTATTGGATGTTGAACTCGTCTATGACTTTCTGCCCCTCCTTAAAGGGCCATTAGCTACGATTTTGACAAAAACAATTATATGTTTTTAAAATTGGTAAATAGCTTTAAAGTGATGACATAAAGGTAAATATTTCAAATTAAACAGCTTATCGAACCGCTTTTCGCCTTATTAGAACGAAAATAACCATCGATTACTTATTTCCTTGCAAGCAAATAATTTGACCTCGCTTTTTCCATATTCAACTGACCTTTCTAGTGACAGGTAAAAACGAATAATTAGTATTTTGTAGCTTATTAACTGCAAACTTGCTTGGTTCTTTGTCCATAATTAACGCCGACTAAAAGCGGATGAACAAAAAAAATAAGAAATAAGTTATTGTTGTGCTGATTTAATGACGATTCAACATACTCCGTAAACATTTAATGAGATGGCGTCCATTTCTTGATCGATCTTAAAACACAAGCAGTTGCACGATTTTTCCTCAATGCGGGTACATTTCATAAAATGTATATACACACATGCACGTTTTATTAAGACATCAATCATATCTGATAGTTTTTCTGGGTAATAAAACATTACGATTTGGCAGGTCGTGAAAATGTATTCCTGTCAATTTTAAAAGAATTCATATAGCATTTAAAAACTATGTTTTAAATTTTGACCTTCAGTTGAAATCTTGTGACCCTACGTGTTACATCGAAGCCACCCTTCTTAATGTGATGTTACACACATTACTGAAAGAGCGAAACAAGTGGTATTCATGTTTAAGTTGAACTAAAACACGTTTTAGCAACATTTGACACGATACATTAGTTATATTATTTTACTATAATTACATTATTTCCGTTTTTCATTGAAATGTTACAATATGATTGGTTATGAAGTGGTCACATGATAATAAAAAGGATGTTTCATATCCCAATGAAACTCAAATCCGAGCTTGCACGTGCCTCCATGACGACGTCAGATGTAAACAATCAATGGCGTAGTAATTTCCAACAGCAAATAATTTATTACAAATAAAATTCACAACGAAAAATTCAACTATATTAAATTTTGGTGTGATTTAAATATAAATATAAGAATTGAATGCATTCTTTTGAAGTTTCATTGGGGTATGAAAGCGTTTATCGAAGCACATTTTCAACATGAAGCGCTACCGCGCTTCATTGAAAATGTACTTCGGTCATCGCTTTCATACTTCAATGAAACTTCAAAAGAATGCATTCAATTCTTAAATGAAAACTGAACGTGGTTTGCGGATGTATTTATTTTGTAAAGTTGATAGTTATTTACGTAGGAATTTTTAGTTATGGTTTATTAAGTATTTTTATATATAATATATGACGCATGATAAAAGTATACCTGCTGTAATATGATAAAATAACATTATTAATTTATGTAATTATATCATATATTATAACATAATGATTTTAAATACATAATTTTATTGAAATTTTGGCTCATATCTTGTCATGTGACATTCTGATAATTCTAATATTTTTTTTTTAATTTTAAATCGTGTTGAATCGGTTTCACTTGTATTCTAGCATTTTTAACGAATGATTTGCTTCTATTTTGTAGTTGAATAAAACTACTATTTTTTTTCCTTTTCTAAAATAAATTAATAACATTATTTTGTATCGGTCAATATCAGTTTTTATGAACCTATGGAACTGACACTGACCTCGGACTACGGCCTCTTTCAATATTGAGTAGTTCCATACATACTCATATCGATGTATCCAAAATACTATATTGTTATATAGTGTATATATGTACTATCGTTATTTTACTAGAATTTTAATCAATTGGGCACAAGTATTTTAGCCCAGCCTATATATAAGTATATTCACCAGTCTATCTCTTAAATATAAGAGAAATGCATATATAGCAAGTTTGTATTTGACAACAAATTAAGATAATAATCTTCTCGCTAATTCGAATCGCGTCGTTTGTATATTACAAGTCAATTTTTCATGCATCATTTCAACATAATCGCATTTGCATAAATAAAGACGCATTCTTGTTAATACACAAATTACATCGCAAGATGTTGGCTTAATACATAAATTGCATCGTAATTTGTTGGTTGGTTTGATTGATTGATTGATTGATTGATTGATTGATTGATTGATTGATTGATTGATTGATTGATTGATTGATTGATTGATTGATTGATTGATTGATTGATTGATTGATTGATTGATTGATTGATTGATTGATTGATTGATTGATTGATTGATTGATTGATTGATTGATTGATTGATTGTTGCTTAACGTTCACCAAGCAGTATTTCAACGAATATATTAAAGATTCATAAAACTCAAGTAATGCACTTGTTTATTTGAAGTAACGTGTACTTAGATAAATTATAGAAATAATCTCCCTTTACTTCCAGGTTGAACTTTGCTAACAGTGTAACTCTGGTTTATTGCAAGAGTTGTCTCTCTTCTTACAAGTACAGATCTGGAAAATATGATTGCAACATATTTCCTTAAACACGGGTGGTTTGCTACGTCACACGCACGGATACTTGAACATCGCCTCGAGGTAGGTTTATGCAGTTGTACAATTTAAAAAAAGGAAAACTAACAAATCCAAGTAGTTCACCGAAGGATCCACATATCAGACTTCATTGTTAGCATACATTCATTGCGTGGAAACCCGTCAGTTTTGCAAACACTTCTAGATGGTGTAATATTTGTGTAACATTATTGTATATTGTCCATTTATTATTCCTTGAAAAGTTATATTACCTTGATGTCTTCGGAAGGTTAATATATATATCGTGCAAAATTTAAAAGATATGTTATATACTTGTACTTTTCTTTAATAAAAACAAAAAGACTGTGCAATCACAACAAAGAGGTAATTATAATTATCTCGTATTCACTGAACTTTCTTAATTCAGCCTTCAACTTGTCTATCATCTTTATTTAATGCAACTAAAAATTAAAACAAAAATAATAAAGATACGAAATTATCCAACAAGATTCGAACTATCAAATATTACACCATCTAGGAGTCCTGTAGCTCTTTTCACAAAAAATCGTAACTATAGTCCGAACTTTTTCACTTAAGATTATCTTACGACAATTCCTAAGTCCTTTTCACAAAGATTATCTTACGACAAATTTTAATCTTACGACTAAAATTACACTTACGATAAAAATTCTTCCTTAGGTGTACTCGATACAACATTATGTGATAAAGTTTGTCAGTGATTTGTGACAGGTCAGTGGTTTTTTCCGAGTACTCCAGTTTTCTCCACCAATAAAACTGACCAATATATTGCTGAAAGGGGCGTTAAACACCATAAACCATATTTCTTAGCAACCTAGTTTCATTTCCATAGCACAACGAAACATTTTTTTTTAAATAAAATTATTCTATAAAATATCCCCGGCACTGATTAATAAGCAGTTTTTTATGCTATGATGTGTTTGTATGTTTATATTGAATTTTTATCTATTATATGAATCGGTCACCAATAACTGCACAAAATATGAACGGGTAAGATTTTCGTATAAAGGAACATTTATAATGCATGTAAATTAAAATGATCTATAATAATTATCATTACTTGGAGTTGTGCGTCACCATCCATGCATGGTTACTTTAAGTAGAATTATTTTTTTAAGAGAGTGTGAAAAAAAAATTCATTAATTCATTTATCGGTTATTTGTCAGCAAAATATTTAGCCCCCCTCCTTTCTTCAAATTAATCCCATCCCACATAGAATTAAACACTTGTTCTTTTACTGATGAAAATTTATTCAGATTTTTCTGAGATGTGTTTATCATCGATCAATCACGAAGACGAATAAATATCCCTGTTATATATTTATATTAATATAACAGAAGAATGTACACAAGTTTATGTATTGCCAGAGTGTTCGATGATCATCGAAGTTGCCCGGTAGAAATTAATAAATTATATTACTAATATAAGGCAAAATCAAAACGATATCATTGGATCCAGAAACTTCCAGTCCTAAAGCGACTGTTCATACAAAACTTTTGTAAGCGGAGACTGTAGATATCTAGAAGAAAATCCCGTATTCATTTTTGTCTAAATAAAAAATAATAATAATAAAAAGAAGAATGTTTACCAAGTTTTCTAGTAGTCTTTTAGATTGTCGATCGTTCCCAATTTGAAATATAAAACTAAAAGAATTAACCAGATTTGTTTTCGATTTTTTTCACTTACGATAAAAGATAAGACTAATAGGTTCTTACACGAGTCCCTATTGAAGATCTGGGATTTCTTCCACGAGTGTGAGAAATTCCGTCTTTTCACGAGTGAAGCGTACCGGAACGAGTGGAAAGACGCCGGATTTCTCTCTCGAGTGGAAGAAATCTCAGATCTTCAATAAGGACGAGTGCAAGTACTTGTTTCTTCCGTTTCAACTTAAAAACAAAGCATGTCGATTTCATTCATTCATTCATTCGCATGTCAATGTTATGTTTACTACACAAAATATTACAACGCCACGTGCAATGCAGTAAATACACACTTATTTAAAACCGCATTAAATTTATTAGGGGAAATCAATTAAAATTCAGGTAAAATTGAAATTTGAAGCTTTTTACATCTACTAAGACGACAATTTATATTACTACAGCAGTCGTAGAATTGATTATTGATTATACTCGGCCGATTTGATTGGCTGACAATGCCATGTAAGACAAAGTCACGCGCAGCTGTCTTTATGACTTGTCTTGCATAGAAAACCGAACAAAACGATTCAGTTGATATGTTTCCGAACCCCTTGCATCCCTTGATCTTAATTTTTTTTCTCTTTCCGTGGTAATGGGACAATAGCTTAAATAATAATTACCTTTAAATCTGAAATCATAATTTCTTGTGAAGGATGAAATTCATATCAGTTCATAACGTCGACGGTCGAGTAGATTCAGTTCAATTTATTCAGTCACCATGGATATCGTAAACAATGTTATTTCAGGCGTATAAAACGTTCTCCTGCAAGACTCGAAAAATTCCGCACTACAGCAACAAAATTTGTTTTATTTAAAATAAATACATTTCTTTACAGAAACAGCTTACTAGTGAATTGAATTCCATGACATCAATCACATTGTACTTAGATTGCATATAATGGTCCCGTATATGGAAGCTGAAGGTTGAAAATATTGATTTTCCGGTATCATCGAGGATACCTATAACTAAAAAAATTACATCCTCCACAAGCCCCCACCAACAAAATATTTTGATATAATCATTAAACATTAATAATAAAAACAACTACCAATTTCGGTGTTAGTGGAAGGCTGTGGAGGTAGTTAAACTATCTAATATGTGTGGTAAATATGTCGTTTGTTATCCTTTTCAAGCATATATAATTCGTCTAATTGTGATGTCATTGTGACGTCATCACAAGTGATCTGTTGCAGAAATTTTTTTTTTTTTAAAAACTTATTTATATAACAATTAAAATAACAGTTAGTTGTCATTTTATGTCAAGCATTATTGTTATGCAAAATGTGGGTCCAATTTGGCACTCTGCATGGAGCCCCTCCCTCTTTAGTGCGCACCAGGCGTTTCAAGAATAACCTTCATCAGGTACGCACCAATTCGAAAGATTGGAAAGCTAAATAATATTATTTTTTGGAGCAATATTACCACAGGCCTAAGCATAATAGCAATAATGGACTAAGGCCACCTATGCCTGAGGGTTTATTAATAAAGCATTATGATAGTATATTTGTCTTAGAGTGCGACTGTCTTTCATTTCAGCTTTAAATATTCTAATTAATTTCGCAGTTTGATATATTATATTATGTTATCTTATCTTATCTCGTTGCTTTCAAACTGTCCATTTGGTGACATTTATAAGCATTTTCCCTAAAATTACCCCTTTTTCTGTACCCTTGTGGTAGCATAAAATCATACCCTCTTCGTCAAATGTTACATTATCTTCCTCAAATATTAAATTCTGAACACATTGGATAACAAGAAATATTATTTACAATACTAATATTATCTGCATCTTTTTAATATGATTAGTTGTCAACTGTCATACTGATCAATATGTCATAAAGGTTAACCACGTTATTGATGGTGCCCTCAAAACGAAAGTGATGACTTCAACCAAACCAACTAAATAGAGGCAATTCTGATACAAACCACAAACTAATGCCGTTTTAATTGTCAGATATTAACTTCATATGCAGATGCTGCTGGAATGTTGCTATTAATAAAATCAAAAATTGAAATAATCTTAAAATTTCCTTCTGAAGTGATCCTTGCCGTCTATTTCTAGGTGTAGATCAAAATATAAAGCAAACATAGCTGTATATGTTCTGTCATTTATTTGAAGTTCTATGTGATAGATGAGGTCAGCATACTCACCAAGCTTGTAATAATTTATACATAGGAAATGTTATGTTTTTCCTTCGAATCCTCTGTTAAAATCAGGGGATGGGGTCTACAAAGCAAATATGTCCCTTAAATAAAGATATTCCTATCTCCGATTACTATTATATTTTATATTTATATTGAACCAATCCGTTTTATATGTCGTTTATCTTAAGAGTATTGGTAGTTGTATAAAGGGGAGATAATGTTGAATTATGCTACATGCAACGAATGACTTTGATTGTTTGTTCTTAAGCAGCTAAATAATGTTCTTCACATCTGATTCATAGCACATCGGGATTACCTACGGTATGTTTGCTGTCAGGTTTTGACCACTGGTATAATAGATGTTAGTAATTGGGATTCCATAGCGTATTTAACAAACCCAGTGATTTAAAGTTGTTTTGTAGAACTTGTATACCTCTCGGATGACCAGTATAGTACAGGCAGATACGTTTTCCTCATCTTTGGCCAAAATGCAAAAGGAATATCAACCTGGTTTATGTGTGTCCAGGAATGCATCTTTCGTGTGCGTCGTCGGAGTATATGAAGGGTTGCCAAGTGAACTGTCAATACTTAGTTCCTTTGCAAAGCAGTGTGGAATGTGATTTACATACTTACATGTGGATGCAAGTATTCAAAAGGGTCTACACCTATGCATGAGGGAGATTGGCGTTACATTTAAAAAATAACTTTATTGAGGGAATGTAGATTAAAAAAGTATATCCTATAAACCATGTCAGTGCCAAACCTTACACTTAAGCACACATGTTAATAAAGGAGAGACGTTTTAATTGCTGTTATACATTTAGTGTAAACTATATTTTATTTGAAACAAAGTCAAACACAAATACAAGATAGCCAATAGCAGGTGGGATTGGAAAACAAGTGAGGTATCACTTTTACAAATTCCGTTCCGTTCCCGTTTTAATTGCTGTTTTACATTTCAAATATGCAATAGCATTGTCATTAATCAGCATAGCTCATACCCGAAAAGGCGTGTTACTATATATAGAGGCAGATTGATTGAGTGATTGATGCTTAACGCCAACTCATCAATTTTTCAGCCATATCATGACGAGAAAAAGTAAATTTTTCAAGAAGTGATGCTGATCCCCGGTTTGTACTAGAACAACGCGCTTAGTCTGATTTTTTTTAGTGGTAGCTCACTGAACCAACGTCCGAAGATGAAAAATGTCGCCCCACTCGGAAACATTATCCTGATTCCGAGCCAACCAGTATTTGCCCTTTCTCCTTAATGCTGCATGCCTATTGAAGAAGCAACAAACACCAATTATTTAGTATCCCGATCGGTGCTCGAACCCACTATCTACCGCACTGGCGTCTAGCACGCTAACAATTGCACTACCTATCCGGTTCTACAATATAGAGATTATATTCTCTTCGTTTTTAAATATGTAAGACAAAGACCAACTGTTTTAACACTAAAACACATTTAAATAGATAGATACTGTGCTTTTCCAAACCTTTTTTTGGTAAATGCATATACCTTTCTTTTTAGATGCAATATATTATTTTTGATGTTATGAAACTAGTTATTATGGGCCAGTTAATACCGAATGATATATGAGTGATAAGATATGGTTTTATTCTGTAATAACTTATGTAGAAATGAAGATGGGCGATGTTTGGGTTCCAGGTACATGTGTTATGATATTTGCATTGGTTTCCATAACGATTACAACATACACTTTATTTCGTCAGGTGAAACGTGCTTAGTCAACAACATACTTAGAAAACAAGCTTCCTATATTGACATATATATACACTACCTGTGCCCCCTACAGCCAAAAATAAAGCAAAACAACCATCCTGACGCAACTCACTGACACACTTTCTCACATAATATTGAAACGAGTGCACCTCGCCATGAGTGGGATTCGAATCTATATGCATTGATTGCATACGACCACGACTATAACGGTCAAACTTACATTCCAATATGTATATATATATATATATATAAATAGTATACTTAAAGTATAAACCAGTGGCACAAATGGAGCAGGAGTGATGATTAAGATATTATATGCACTACATGTAAAATAAACAAATATAGATCAACAGTTGCGTAAGTATAATACTAAATATTCATCAATGGACATACATTTTCTTGACAGCATGGTTATTATGGTTAGTAGATCTTCTTTCTTCATTCATGATAACATAACCGGATGTGAAACAAAAGTTACACGATGGATGTCACAGGAACTATTTACCTTTCGGAGCACATGAGTTCATCCTCGGTTTATAGTGTTGCTTGATGTTTAGTTTTCAGTGTATTGTCATTGTTTGTTCTTTTGTCAATTTTCGTTTGGCCATTGTATTGTATGTTTTTCTTTGACTTACGGCTTCTGATAACTCTTTGGTATTTTCTAGCATTTCCTTCATCAGACAATACAGTTTCTATGTATGTCAATTGTGTACCTAATTTCACGCGTTGCCTCTTTGTAGTCTAAAAGAAGGTACCCCAGTCCTTTGAAATTCCGTTCCGCTTTACAGATAAAAACTGTTCTCTGACTTATTAAATGATCGGTGATTATGTGAGTCTCATCTATCACATTGAACTTGCAACAAAGGATAACGCTGATACAGCTATGTCATATATTTACCTGCATAGAGGATGGCAGTGAGTATCGGCCGAAAACGACAATTTACAACATTATAAATTCCAATTTATATGTTGAATATTCTAATAGCTACCT
>MJUT01059253.1:48282-58298 GCA_002080005.1 Gigantidas platifrons
ACAGTACAAGTCACTATGCCAAAGTTATGTATAAAAAATAAAATCATTTCTTCCAGTAGCAGCTGCGACATCTTTAACGAAAGTGTGAACGGACGGACAAGGTGATTCCAATATAGCCCTCACTCTATGAGTGGGGGTATAATATAAGTAAATCTACTTGGGTTGGTCTTAAGGAGGACCTCTGTGTTGTGTCTATGTCACCTGCTGTTGAAAACACACTCTCACATGGTACAGAAGTAGCTGGTATCCCCCAAAAAATATTGACATCATAGAAAGATGTGGGTTATAACCATTAGCCTGTACCACAATAATGGATTTAATTCAAGTGATGCAGATTCTTCCTTACTCTATGCTGAAACCCCCTCATTTCCCCTACCTAGAATAAGCTTAGACTTAGTTGGCTGCTCACCATGACTGAAAACAATCAGTATTTTCTCTATGTTGATATCAATGTGATGTTTTGCAATATATGCTTTGCCATTATATTTCATTTTTGGATCACAAATACGATAATCCGTCATACTCTTGTTTATTGACATATCTCAATCAGATTGTATTTCATTAAAACCAAAGAATTTCCAAATGGGAGAATTGTATGAACCTGCAGAAACATAAGTTTTGTTTTTAACGCCATGTTTGTTTAGTTTTCTACCTCACTTGTTGAGAGCTCGCTTTTTGGAAGATACAAAAGTGATGCGGTTGGTGAATGGTGAATGGTGGAAGTTGGTTTACGGTGATCTTGTACAAATTTACAGACTTTGTTGCTGAAAGGGAGCCATATAGTTAATAATTAGTGAATTTAAGTGTCAAAACACCTACATCACAAAAGTCATTCAAATTATCCACCACAAAACCTACTGACAATAACTTTTGAGGAAAAACAGGGCGGCTTACCCAAGCGGACCAGCCGCCATCTTGTCAAATTTTATCAAATTTTCCTGGAAATACATAAAACTTGCAATACTTTTATGTAATATTTTATTATATCATTATATTATATCATCGAACAGTATTGATGACTATATCCATGGTAATATTGTGAAATTTTACAGTGCCAAACCTTAAAATTAACACTTTTCTGTGTTGACCCCCCTCCCCATCCCAAACTGTGTACTCAATCACGTATATGTCCGAGAAAAAAATAATAAAGTATTTGCAAACACCAAGGGCAGCAACAGAAGGGAACAGGGTACGGAGACCTGTTGTCCTGTCGGATAGCAAAGGCGGCTAACTGAGGAACCAAGTGTACCATCCAAAAGACCGACAAATTATATGGTGGAACAAGAGTGGCGAAAACATCCATCAGCGGCTACACTGACTGGAGGAAAATATTGGCAACAAAATTACAGAGCTTGGTGACATTCACTTTTATATTTGGCTTGGGACATGCGATCTCACATCTAAAAACAAAGACGGTACAATCTCGTTAGCTAGTCAACATCCGGAAGCAGTGGAAAACATCTTTACTAAACTGCAAAAATTTCAACAAGTACTTCAGCTGTATCCTCACTCTAAAATAACTTTTATTGAAACTCCACACTACTCTATTACCAAATGGAATGATCGCACCAAAAAGTCACAATCCAACGACCGAATAGAACAAGATAAAGAATTATACCATCAAATTGAAAATCTGAACTCACGTGTACACGAGCTAAACACCTCGCTTAACGTACACTCTCCTTTACTTAACTTACATCTGAAAGCTAGCAAGCAAGTGAAAAGGGGTAAAGATAATCCACGCAAACATTATAATAATTACCAGCTCTACATAGACGGAATACACCCAAAACCACTATTAGCCAAAGCCTGGTTGGCTGAACTCTCAGAACAAATACAAAAAGACTGTTGGAACTGAACTATCCGATACATTGTTTGGTGTGGATCAGAAGGCATGGGATGACCAAGCCACGCTGCTGAAGCACCAAATATATGTATATATATCTTCATTTTGATTATACTGAGTTTAGTGAAATCTTCAAATATTACTATGTCTTTGAAATTATTGCCAACCAGCGTACCTTGCAATGGAATTGATATTAATAAAGAAACAAGCGTTCACAATTATAAATTGAATATCACAAAGGCGTTACAAAAAAAACTTGAGGACACTAAGAGAAGCACAAATATAGAGTACAAATTTACAAATGGAGGAATTGTCATTACAGCAGATGCAGCAACCTTTGAACTCATTAGAATCGCAACTCTGAGTTATTTCGAAACATTCCCCGAATCTAAAGGGCAGATAAACATCACGAAAACAACGGATAAAACCCAATCAGCAGTAGTACAACATACCATTAAAGTTACACTGGGAAACATCAGCTATACGGTCAATATATATAATACATCCAGCCGGCTATTCATCAACGGAAATGGAACCAATCAGTTTATGCACAAAGATTTATGTGCCATACATAAAATTGTTATCCAAGGCCTACGCCAACAAGGCGTTAAAGGACTGAATATAGAGGGCTTGAACCAAAAACTTGGAAGTCAACTTCAAAATCTACTAAACAACGACTTGCCTCAGGAAAACAATGCAAAACAACTATTAAGTATAGAAGACGATACAACATGCATTAAATGCCACAAAAAATGCAGAACCAGAAGTACATTCTGCAATACGGGAAACCATTGGATACATTACAAATGCCAAAAGTTATCAGAGCATGAAGTATATGTAGCTGAAAATTCAAAGGCAGATGAACATTATGAATGTAAAATATGTAAAGAAGCAGATATGAATATTTTGGTTCTGGAGGACGATCAGGATCGTACCCAAGCCCAACAACTTCTGGACGAAGAAACAGAATTAATGAAAATAGACACTGTAAGTGAAGAAACACCAAATACACCTACAAATATTCAGAACTGTGCTGTATGTGACAATAGAATAAATGGTATAGACTGGGACATATGTAACTTTTGTAACAGCAATTGCCATAGCAAGTGTCTGTCTGAAATAAATGAAACACCTGTATGCGTAGCCTGCTCAATAGTACAAGAAGAAATAAAACAACAAGAAGACATGAGCAAGAAACATGAAAATACAGTGTCTATTGGAACGCCAACGGTAGGGTCAGAGACACCCAAGATTAAACCCATACCTAAACCTAGGAAACCTAGAATAAACAAAACTTGGATGATCCAGTAAGAGTCAAATTAGGTGACCTACGGACGAGGGAAATAAAAATCAAAAAAGTAGGAGACCAGCTAAAAATGAAAGAAAAAAGCATTACAGGAGTTCAAAAATGAGAAAATTATGCTAGAAACAAGGTGTCAACAGCTGGAAGCAAGGAATTTTGAACTGGAACAAACTGTGAAAATGCTCAAAAGAAGGATGGAATCCAACAATGATATAGCTATGCCATATGCACCAAACATAGGTGAACCATCACACAGGAATGAAGATGCTTTCTCTACAATGAAACAACAGCTTGACCAGAAATTAGGAAAACTCTATACAAAACTATCAACTATCGTAATGGACGAAATGGAGAGACAGCTTGACAAGATCAAACTTTTTGAGGACAACCCAAAAATAGATACAGGAAGTGAACCTGAGCGATCCGTTGATACAGGACAGACCGAAATAATAATGAACAATAAAGAAAATGGTAATATCAACCGGACGACACATAGGACAACACAAAATTTCATTGGACAACCGCTTATTTATAAACAACAACCTAATCAAGAGGTACAAATACAACATGGACATTACCAGAATACCTTACCTCCGGCACAGAGATCCAACTACACTAGAAGTAGGCCATTAGGAGAAAAGCATAATCATTGCCACCAACAAGTCCGGCCGAATACAACCCCGAACCCAGCAAATTACACTGCTCAAGCACAGTCAGGCAATAGACCTACTACATCCAGTCCGACACAACAGCCTTTTTTAGCACAACAGAGCCTCCACATAAACCGAGCCTAGCAGACAGCACGAGCGTCGACAGTCCAGAAAGTTCAAAACTATGTATTATCTCTTTTAACTGCAAGAATATAAAAACATGTGGCCCAATACTACATAAACTACTCCAAAATAACGATATCATATTAATTCAGGAGCACTGGTTATTCCAAGTACAAATACACATCCTCGGTGAACTTCATGAACATGTAAATTACGTAGGCAAAGGAGTGGATAAAAACGAACCACTTTTACCGATATGTATGCCAAGAGGCTATGGGGGAGTCGCCGTTCTATGGAACATAAATATCGACCACATGATAAAACCATTAGATGTGGGATCAGAAAGAATACAAGGCATTGAAATCACAGGAAAATCCAAATCCAATCTAGTTGTAATCTCAGTCTATCTTCCTGCAAAAGGAGGTAAAAATCATACCATAGAATACCAGAACACGATAGATCAATTATATGAACTGTACCAAACATATAAATATACCCATAAAATAATCATAGGTGGGGACATCAACGAGGACTTGAATTAACTGACAGGAACAAAACGCAACCAATACCTGCGTGACTTTTTAGATGAGTGCTCCTTAAGTTACGACAATAAGGCAAAAACATTTGTTAATTCCGTAGGACAAGAATCCTCTGAAATAGATTATTTCCTGCATAATCTATCAGAAAGAGATAACTCAAGAAAACAAGTGCTGGACAGCCTATCAGAGAATACCTCCGATCATTATCCGATCAGAATGATCATCAGATTTGCCCATGACACAAAAAAAGTCAAGAACAAGCATGGTAATAACAAGCTGGTAAAAAGGATTAACTGGGACAAAGTAGATAAGGAGTGGTACTCGGCACATATTAGTGCAAATATAAATAGCCTGCAATTAAATCAAAATGTAGGAACATCAGCATTAGATCAAACTATCCTAGAAACATGTGACCTAATGAAGCAGACTGCTATTTTTACAGCCTCTACCAAATCCATATTCAACGCTAAACCGAAACTGAAAGTATGGACACCAGAAATAAAATCTGCTCTGAACATTTCTCGACAAAAATACAAAGTCTGGAAAAACCATGGAAAACCGTCAGATAAAAACAACACATTAATGCTGGAAAAAAAGATGTCAAAAAAGGAATTCCGAAAAACAATACGTATAGAATTGGCAATTCAAAGAACTAAAGAAAAGGAAAACATTTTAGAAACAAAAACTAAAGACATGAAGCTGTTTCATAAATTAGTACGTAACAACAGGGAAAAAGGAGGCGATCTAATTATGGAGCTGGAGGTGAATGGAATTAACTACAACGGGATTGAGAATGTTATCAATGGCTTTCAAGATCATTTTCGAAATCTTGCTACGTTCAACCCGAATATCAAACTAGATAAAGCATATCACACCATGGTGGAAGACGACATACAAACAATCGATGAGCTAGTGCAACACAACGATATAAAGAATGTCAATATAGAGGAAATAACAAAAGCTATACAGGCGATAAACAAAGGAAAATCGGCAGACTATCATGGCTTAACTATAGATCATATCATCTATGCAGGCCCTGAAATGGAACAACTACTTACAATACTTGTTGGTAGCATCTTTGAACATGGAAGTATACCAAAATCATTGAAATTAGGTCTATTAACACCAATCTTTAAGAATAAAGGAGTAAGACAGCAAGCCATTAACTATAGAGGGATTACAGTATTACCAGTTATAAGCAAAATAGTAGAAACAGTAATCAAATTCCGAACTCAAAAATATGTCCTAAAATCACAAAATAGGAGTCAGAGGGGTTTTACAGCAGGCTCCTCGCCGATGAACTCAGCTCTATCAATAGAGGAGTGCTATAGAGAAGCGAAAGACAACAAATGTTCACTTCATCTGATACTCCTTGATGCAAAAGCTGCTTTCGACACAGTAATACACAGTCACAGGCTTAGAAGAGTCTATTTAGCTGGTATTGAAGACAAACATTGGACCCTGATTAAAGACCTGCATGATAAAGCTCAAAGTTCAGTAAAACGGGACGGCCAAATATCAGAGCCGTTCGAAGTTCACCAAGGTGACTGTCAAGGAGGTATACTGAGTACCGACCTATATAAACTATACATAAATCCACTTCTCAATCTATTGGAAACATCTGGGATGGGACACAGAATTGGAAACATAAATATAAATAGTACAGCATGTGCAGATGACATTGCACTTGTCAGTGAAAATCCTGATCAAGCACAAGTATTAATAAACATGGCCTGTGACTATGCATATATGGAAGGATATGAACTACAGCCGACTAAAAGTGTTGTCCTGAACATTTCACAAAAACAAAACAACCAAGAGAACAGCACAACATTCACAATGGGTACACAAAAAATGCCAGCAGTAGAATGCGCTACACATCTAGGAATTATAAGAACTACATCGTTGAAGGGAAATACCATGGCTAATGTGGAAGAAAATATGAAAAAAGCGAGACGAAGTGCATACAGTTTATTTGGAGGAGATTTCCATGGCCATAATGGACTAGATGTGGATACAATGGTCCATCTGTTTAAAATATATATATCACCTGTACTCCTTTATGGATTAGAACTGATTTTACCAACTGCCAACCACTTGACACTCTTAGAAAATTTTCAGAAGAAATTATTGAAGCAAATTCTGTCACTACCCACTAGCGTGGCAGACATAACAATATACATCTTAACTGGGATATATCCAATTGAAGCACAACTGCACATCCGAGCGCTAGGATTATTTAATAATATATGTCACCAATCTGAAAACAGCATGGAAAAACTGTTAGCAAGACGCCAACTAACATTCAAAAATGACGAAAGTGCAAGTTGGTTTATCGCTATAAAGCATATTTTGAGGAAGTACGAACAAAAGGAAGCTATATGGTATCTCGATAAACCAGTCAAGAAATCAATATGGACTACAACAATCAAGAAAACCATACTCAACTATTGGAGCAAATCAATAACAGCATTACTACCTCTATACAAAGGACTCAACTTCTTATCATATAAACATTTGGAAAAGGGAAAGATACACCCTCTTTTCAAAATCAACTGTCACTCATCTTTAGATACAACTAGGTTGCCAATCATATTAAAACTACTTACTGGTTCATACATTCTGCAGAGTAAAAGAATTAAGATGTACAAGAATGAAACAGATCCAAATTGTTTATTGTGTAAAAATGAAGAAGAGAATATCGAGCACTTCATTCTGAACTGTGAAGCTCTAAGTAGAGTAAGAGACCCCATACAACAAGAACTGACTGAACTATTAAATACTTTAGGAATGGAGACTGACAATTTCTCAACTAGTGAGAAAATGCAGATTATTCTGGACATAACACCAATAGCAAGAGAAAGGAGATTGTCCCCAGCCAGTGTAGTATCAATTGAACGCCTTACTCGACGCCTGCTATACCAACTTCACCTGGTCCGTTATAAAATGATATGTGAATAGATTCAGAACGGACACCTCAAACATTCATTTTAGATTTTAGACTCAGACCGGGCATTTTAAACATTTTAAACATTCATTTTAGATGGTAACTGTTGTGATCTATATTTTAGATATTATCACCTTTTATAAAAGTGAAACCATAGTTTTACCTATTAATTGACAGTAGAGTATTATATACTTTTAAAATATGAATAAGATTCTTAATAATCTACATACAGAGACATAGTCAAGCCATAGGGCTTACCTTTTAACTTATATTCATATTTTTAACTGCGAAACAATGATTATAAGTACTTTTAATTAGAGACACAGTTGGGGAAACGGAGTGGGGAGTGGGGACGTCGATTAGTTACTGAAGAAGCTACTATCAGACTTTTTAACCTTTTAACGAAAGTGACTTTTTAAACATGAGTGATTATAGGAACCTCATTTACTCCAATTTTAAGACTGTACATATGGATTTTACATCATTGGTGATGGATGGACATGATTCACTGTAAATATCGAGCACATATATGGATGGTTTATTTGTGGAGGAGACCCAGCACTGTAAATAGATGAGCACATGTTCAACATACACCCGTATGGTTCCTCTACGAAGGGGGTTAAAGATACAGAGGTAAGGTAAGGTAAGCTTGTTAAAATAAAATACGGTATCAGATCAGAATAATTCCGGGGGCACGTATCGAATAGTGGATCGCAACAGAAGATATTGTGATGCATGCATTGGTGCACCAGTGGATTGTTACACCCCTATTCAATATAACATGGGTAGTGAGTTTAATATATCGTGGGTAGAGGGTTCAATATACCATGGGTAGGGAGTTTAAACTATCATGGGTAGGTGGTTCAATATACCATGGGTAGAGGGTTCAATATACCATGGGTAGGTGGTTCAATATACCATGGGTAGAGAGTTTAAACTATCATGGGTAGAGGGTTCAATATACCATGGGTAGAGGGTTCAATATACCCTAGATAGGGGGTTTGATATATCATGGGAGGACAATATTCCATAACATTTGTCCTTGTCACAATTTCCCAATGAAGTAATCAACAATTTTACAATCAACTAAATTATTGTCAGAAATATCTGAAAAGGGTATTTATAGAATGACATTAGAGAAATAAAACATACAAAGGATTAGGATCATGAGAGTTCTATGTCAAATTCAGCCATATTTCAGTTAATATATAATGCTTGTCATTTTATTGATGGAAGAAACATGAGTATACATAGGAAACCCCCTTATACAACGTTTTATAGAATAAATGTCAGCAAGGGAAATAATCAAACAAACCTCACCTCAGAATATTGCCAAGTCAAGTTCAAAATGATGAACAAAGGGCAATAACTCTAGAAATGAAATGTGGAAGCTGTGCTTTATTAATAGGGGCTAATGATTACTATATGTGATGGACACTTACAAGCAAAAACATGATGTGTGAATTTTTATGTTAATAAGTCTGAATTACTCGCACAGAAGAACAGCCTGACACAGCATGTTTTACTGATAAATGGAACATGCTACGAGTTAAACTTGTAGAAACAACACAAGAGTTCAGGATTAAACATATTGATACAAACCAACAGAGCAATCCGAAGCACTAGTAGATCCCATCCCTGATGTAGTCTTGTTTGAAATACAGTCTGTACAGGATTCATTACCAGTCGTGGGTTTATAAGTTTTCTTTGGACACAATTCACACTGATTTGAAGTTGTATTTTCAAACTTTCCAGGAACACAGTATACTGAAAGATATTGACTTCAATAAGTTCTTAGGTGTCAAATATTGTTTTGTATCAAACATATACCTGTAAAAAAAATTGGCTATAAATAGCCAATAAAATGAATCTGATATTGGTATCTCGTTTTGACATCCTTGTAAGGCTTGTTCTTTAATAATTCACTCACTTGATCAGATTTGATCAAGCTTTGTTTTCTTCATGATATTATATACTATTAAATATTCTATGAGGGCAGATACGAATTAGAGTCATCAATATTTTATCACCACTGGCAACAAAAATTCAGCTGCATCATGGTTTTCGAACTATTGTTAAAAAATGTGTTTGTTTAAAAAACTTATATGCATCCTCGTGCAGTGCATTTCAATGACTTGAATGGCCAAC
The DNA here is from genome assembly GCA_002080005.1 of Gigantidas platifrons. Lineage (NCBI taxonomy): Eukaryota > Metazoa > Mollusca > Bivalvia > Mytilida > Modiolidae > Gigantidas > Gigantidas platifrons. Next base: position 57,839 of record MJUT01059253.1, read on the forward strand.
CTTTGCATATAAATGACCATATTAAATATGAGAACTAAGATTTCTTTTCACAGAAATGAGAATAAATACATCAAAAGTTCGTTTGGTTAAAAGTAGCTTCGGTGGATTGCGAACTCGTGCCATTTTTTTTCTTTTTTTTTCGTTTCTTCAAAGGACGTGTATACACGTAAACTTATGACTTTTCGAGAAAATCACTTTCAAAATACTTAATGGTTACAATAGATTTCAATAAACATGATATCGACATTTTCATATATTTGGCAAAAATAGTTCGCTATGGCAGACATTGAGACAAATCGTGCAATGAATGACGATTACTATTAATTATATATTTTGACGGCACTTTCCCAATGCGAAATTGCACCCATATGACGATTACAAAAATATGTCCAATTTAAATACATACTGTGGCATTTTGAGTACATGTCATAACTATAAAAAAAATTATTATCGTTGAATT
>MJUT01059260.1:0-10849 GCA_002080005.1 Gigantidas platifrons
TCATAGAAACACAGGCAGAATCAATACCCCTAACACAGAGATAAATCATAGAAACACAGGCAGAATCAATACCCCTAACACAGAGATAAATCATAGAAACACAGGCAGAATCAATACCCCTAACACAGAGATAAATCATAGAAACACAGGCAGAATCAATACCCCTAACACAGAGATAAATCATAGAAACACAGGCAGAATCAATACCCCTAACACAGAGATAAATCATAGAAACACAGGCAGAATCAGTACCCCTAACATAGAGATAGATCATAGAAACACAGGTAAAATCAATACCCCTAACACACAAATACATGACTGTGCACTTTACTGGCTTGGTACAGGCACTTTAATAAAAAGTGGTGGAGTTAAACTAGTTTTTTAGACCCAAACCTCCCGTCTTAGTGAAATAATGCAGTCTTTCAAGTGTTTTCCCAATGAAAATAAATTGTTAGACCTCACAATTAATTGATAGTTTAATATGAATTAAATGATATTTGAGCTATATATATGGGTAACACAGCGGGTGTCTTATAAGAAGCAGCAACTCCTTTTCGTGAGCACCTGGGTTTACCATGGTGATGGGACAAGTGAATAAGATAAATAAAAATGCTAAGATTTACAAAATGTCATCAAATTCATCGGTAGCAAATTAAGTTGTACTTTTATATATTTTGTTGTTAAACTCATTTAACGACAGATTTCATTAAAGACAGTGGATTTTCTGGTGCTTGGAAATGGTATGCAGTTCCTGAATTCATCTGAACATGACCTGTAATTTTCAACTACAATGCATTACTATCAATACTAATGTAGTTGTTTAATATTCCTGGTTTGTGATTGGACAATGCTGTAATTTTCTCGGTATCAATTCCACGGTTGAAATAACATGAGATATTTTTTTCAACTGAAAGGATCCGCCATATTGAAAACGTGAAATCTTATATGTCATATATACAACAATACACAAAAATAATTGCCTACCTCGAAAACTTATTTTAGTTAAATTTAATCAAAATGGAAGCATACATGAATCCAAAAAACATCTGCTTTTAACGTTTTAAACTGGAAGTCTTCATATGACGTCACATTGTTAAGTGGTCAATAGCATTTCACGGAATTTTAATTTATGTGATTTTTAGACCCAGGTGTATGCAAGAATATATTTTTATGTTCAGTATTGCATTAGAATGGTGATAACTGTATTGTATTTGAACATTTCATAGCATCAATTGTTGATTTAATGGTTGCAAATATCCGCTTACTGGCTCCGCTGGCGCGTCGCCAGTAAACTCAATTTGCCACCATCAAATCTCCAATTGTTGCTGTGAAATTTTCAAATACAATACAGTTATCTCCTAAATATCAATCTTGTTGGCATATATAATATCAGACTAACTTCATTTTTCCAGCTGCCGAAAAAGAGGACTACCGTCCAGAAAATGGACAGGGATATACATGTGTATTATTTATAGTTATGTCATATGGAAGATCTGGCCTCATTAAATGTCATGCAGAGGATCCTATTAAAGGACAGCATGAATATGTGGAACAAAAGTATATACAGGAGGCTTTCCAGCCTCAGAACAACCATTCACTGGCACTGAAGCCAAAGATATTTATTATTCATGTAAGTAATTCAGAAATAAAAAGAGGGAAAAGGTTTGGGTTTATGGTGTTTAATGCCACTTTCAACAATATTTCAGTTATATCGTGGCAGTCAGTGTTATTGATGGAGGAAGCCGGAGTACCCAGAGAAAATCACTGCTCTGTAGCAAGTCACTGATAAACTTTATCACATAATATTGTGTCGAGTACACCTCACCTGAGTGGGATTCGAACTTACAACATTAGTGGTGATAGGCACTGATTGCACGGGTAGTTAGAAATCCATGCGATCACGACCACGACAGCCCCAATACTTATTATATTAGATGATGTGTATATATGATATACGAGCAGTATTTTACAATATCCTCTCGTGACAATATTTCTCCTAATGTATGGACATTTATAAAAATTATGAAAGTTGACCATCCAGGTCCACTCAAATGGGGAAAAAATTGTAGAAATCTGCCACAAAATTGGAAACGAAAAATTGGTTCATATAAGACCGATCTGATTAAAATCAACTGTTGCAATACCCTGTGCTCCCCCTAACATATGACAGAACCCGATCGGAGGTCATGTCCAGATACACTCATGATCAGCCAATGAAAATGCCACTGGTAAATCTTAACAGCACCTTTCATATTTTTTTAATTTTTGTTTTGCAAATTTAAAGCTCTATGATTGGTTGATTTTGGTAATAAGTATTCATATGCAAAATTTCAGATGTTATGTATGTCCTCTTTTCCTGTGTCATTTGTATTGTGCTTTCCTGTGTAATTATTATGCTCTTTTCCTGTTATTTTTGTGTTCTTGTCCTGTCTCATATATGTACTCCTTTCTGTGTCATGTGTATGTGTTCTTTTCCTGTGTCATGTATGTGCTCTTTTCCTGTGTCATGTGTATGTTCTTTTCCTGTGTCATGTGTATGTTATTTCCTGTGTCATCTGTATGTTCTTTCCTGTGTCAAGTGTGTGCTCTTTTCCTGTGTCATGTGTGTGCTCTTTTCCTGTGTCATGTGTATGTTGTTTTCCTGTGTCATGTGTGTGGTTTTTTCCTGTGTCATGTGTGTGTTCTTTTCCTGGGTAATTATTATGCTCTTTTCCTGTTATTTTTGTGTTCTTGTCATGTGTCATGTATGCTCTCCTTTCTGTGTTATTTGTATGTGTTCTTTTCCTGTGTCATGTATGTGCTCTTTTCTTGTGTCATGTGTATGTTATTTCCTGTATCATGTGTATGTTCTTTCCTGTGTCATGTGTGTGCTCTTTTTCTGTGCCATGTGTGTGCTCTTTTCCTGTGTCATGTGTGTGCTCTTTTCCTGTGTCATGTGTACATTCTTTTCCTGTGTCATGGGTCTGCTCTTTTTCTGTGTCATGTATTGTCTTTTCCTGTGTCATGTGTATGTTCTTTTCCTGTGTCATGTGTATGTTCTTTTCCTGTGTCATGTGTATGTTCTTTCCTGTGTCATGTGTATGTTCTTTCCTGTGTCATGTGTATGTTCTTTTCCTGTGTCATGTATGTGCTCTTCCTGTGTCATGTGTGTGCTCTTTTCCTGTGTCATGTGTGCTCTTCCTGTGTCATGTGTATGTTATTTCCTGTGTCATGTGTATGTTCTTTTCCTGTGTCATGTGTATGTTCTTTCCTGTGTCATGTGTGTGTTCTTTTCCTGTGTCATGTGTGTGCTCTTTTCCTGTGTCATGTGTGTGCTCGTTTCCTGTGTCATGTGTGTGCTCTTCCTGTGTCATGTGTATGTTATTTCCTGTGTCATGTGTATGTTCTTTCCTGTGTAATGTTTGGACTCTTTTCCTGTTATGCTTGTGTTCTTTTCCTGTGTAATGTTTGTGCTCTATCTGTTATTTTTGCATTCTTTTCTATTGTCATTGTGCTTTTGGCTATTGTCTATTCATGTGTTATGTATGTCCTCTTTTCCTGTGTCATGTTTATGTTCTTTCCCTGTGTCATGTGTATGTTCTTTCCCTGTGTCATGTGTATGTTCTTTCCCTGTGTCATGTGTATGTTCTTTCCCTGTGTCATGTATATGTGCTTTCCTGTGTCATGTGTATGTTCTTTTCCTGTGTCATGTGTGTGCTCTTTTCCTGTGTCATGTGTGTGCTCTTCCTGTGTCATGTGTATGTTCTTTCCTGTGTCATGTGTATGTTCTTTCCTGTGTCATGTGTATGTTCTTTTCCTGTGTCACGTGTGTGCTCTTTTCCTGTGTCATGTGTGTGCTCTTCCTGTGTCATGTGTATGTTATTTCCTGTGTCATGTGTATGTTCTTTTCCTGTGTCATGTGTATGTTATTTCATGTGTCATGTGTATGTTCTTTCCTGTGTCATGTGTGTGTTCTTTTCCTGTGTCATGTGTGTGCTCTCTTCCTGTGGCATGTTTGTGCTCGTTTCCTGTGTCATGTGTGTGCTCTTCCTGTGTCATGTGTAAGTTATTTCCTGTGTCATGTGTATGTTTTTTCCTGTGTCATGTGTATGTTCTTTCCTGTGTCATGTGTGTGTTCTTTTCCTGTGTCATGTGTGTGCTCTCTTCCTGTGTCATGTGTGTGCTCTTTTCCTGTGTCATCTGTGTGCTCTTTTTCTGTGTCATGTATGTGGTCTTTTCCTGTGTCACGTATGTGATCCTTTTCTCTATCATGTGTATGTTCTTTTCCTGTGTCATGTGTATGTTATTTCCTGTGTCATGTGTATGTTCTTTCCTGTGTAATGTTTAGACTCTTTTCCTGTTATGCTTGTGTTCTTTTCCTGTGTAATGTTTGTGCTCTATCTGTTATTTTTGCATTCTTTTCTATTGTGCTTTTGGCTATTGTCTATTCATGTGTTATGTATGTCCTCTTTTCCTGTGCCATGTGTATGTTCTTTTCCTGGGTCATGTGTATGTTCTTTCCCTGTGTCATGTATATGTGCTTTCCTGTGTCATGTGTATGTTCTTTTCCTGTGTCATGTGTATGCTCTTTTCCTGTGTCATGTACATGTGTGTGCTTTCCTCTGTCATGTGTATGTTGTTTTCCTTTGTTATGTGTATGTTGTTTTCCTGTGTCATGTGTATGCTCTTTTCCTGTGTCATGTGTATGCTCTTTTCTTGTGTTATGTATTTCCTCCTTTCTTGTGTCTTGTATGTGTTCTTTTTCTGTGTCACGTGTATGTTCTTTTCTGTGTCATGTGTACATTCTTTCCTGCATCATGTTATTTTGTGTTCTTTTCTATTGTTGTGTATGTTCTCCTTTCTTGTGTCATGTATGTCCTCTTTTCTTGTGTCATGTATGTTCTTCTTGCCTGTGTCATGTATGTCCTTATTTCTTTATATGTCATGTGTGTATTCTTTTTCTGTGTTCTTTTTTATGTACATTTGTATGCTATGCTAAAATAATTTTGTTAAATTCGAAAGAATGGAGAGGAGTGTATTGTATATAAATGCATCATATTCACAAGTATTATAGTATTTCATCTTTTCAGACTATTCCTGAAGCAACAGACGCGCCAGATGATGTACAGGGTCAAGAATATAAAACTACAAAGCGAATTCCAAGAGAAGCAGATTTCTTGACATATTCGTGTGATTCCTACTGTCTTAGTCGTAAAGAGGATAAAGCACAATCAGGTGGGGATTTTGTGTGTCACATTTTGCAAAAAATGAAAACTGTTTGGCTGACTTTATTATGTCTCCCCTTCGAACGATGGGAGACATATTGTTTTAGTCTGATTTTTTCTTCCGCTTCCGCTTCTTCTCAGCGAATCTTGTCCGGACTATAACTATTTAACCCACCTTGCCAAAGGCAATGTGAGCTTTTCCCATCACTTTGCGTCCATCGTCCGTCTTCTGTCATCCGTCGTCCGTTAACCTTTCACATTTTAATCTTCTACTCTGAAACCCCTCAGCCAAATGAATTGAAACTTGGTAGGAAGCGTCTATGGAAGGTCCTCTATAAAGACTGCTCATTCCGTCCCGATCCATTAACAAACATGGCTGCCACATGCCATTCTTGTTTCTGATTGGTCTATTTCTAAAAATCTTCTCCTCTGAAATCGCATGGCCAAATGATCCAAAACTTGGTAGGAAGCATCTATGGAAAGTCCTCTATAAAGATTGCTCATTTTGTCCCAATCCAACAAACATGGCCACCACAGACAATTCTTGTTTCTGATTGGTTAATTTCTAAAAAAAAATCTTCTCCTCTGAAACCCCTCAGCCAAATGAACTGAAACTAGGTAGGAAGCATCTATGGAAGGTCCTCTGTAAAGATTGCTCATTTTATCCTGATCCATTAACAAACATGGCCGCCACAGGCAATTCTTGTTTCTGATTGGCCCATTTTTAAAAATCTTCTCTTCTGAAATTGTTTGTCCAATTGAACCGAAACTTGGTAGGAATTGAAGCATCTATGGAAGGTCCTCTATAAAGATTGCTCATTTTGTCTCGATTGGTTAACAAGCATGGCCGCCACAGACAATTCTTGTTTCTGATCGGTTAATTTCTAAAAAAGTCTTCTCCTCTGAAACCCCTCAGCCAAATGAACTGAAACTAGGTAGGAAGCATCTATGGAAGGTTCTCGGTAGAGATTGCTAATTTTATCCCGATCCATTAACAAACATGGCCGCCACAGGCAATTCTTGTTTCTGATTGGCTCATTTTTAAAAATCTTCTCTTCTGAAACTGCTTGGCCAATTGAACCGAAACTTGGTAGGAATTGAAGCATCTATGGAAGGTCCTCTATAAAGATTGCTCATTTTGTCCCGATTGGTTAATAAACATGGCCGTCACAGGCATTTCTGATTGGTTGATTTCTAAAAAATCTTCTCCTCTGTTAAAAGAAAGATAACTCATGTTTAAATATAGATATTCAAAATGCAGTTATCTCTCTACAGATTTTTTTTAATCTTCTCCTCTGAAACCGCTTAGCCAAATGAATCGAAACTTGGTAGGAAGCATCTATGATAGGTCCTCTGTAAAGATTGTTAATTTCGTTTCGATCCATTAACAAACATGGCCACCACAGGCGACTCTTGTTTCTGATTGGCTGATTTTTAAAATTCTGCTCTGAAATCGCTTGGCCAAATGAACCGAAACTTGGTAGGAAGCATCTATAGATGGCCCTCTATAAAGGGTACTCATTTCATCCCGATCCATTAACAAACATGGCCGTCTGAGGCAATTCTTGTTTCTGATTTGTCGATTTCTAAAAATCTTCTTCTCTCAATCTGCTTGGCCAAATGATCCGAAACTTGGTAGGAAGCATCTATGGAAGGTCCTCTATAAAGATTGCTCATTCCGTCATGATCCGTTAACAAACATGGCCGCCACAGGCGATTCTTGTTTCTGATTGACTGATTTTTTAGATTCTTCTCCTCTGAAAGCGTTTGGCCAAATGAACCGACTTTTGGTGGGAATCATCTATGGAAAGTCCTCTGTTACCAGTTGGAGAGCAGACTCGATAATGGCGTCTTTTCAATTAATTTGTTACATACATTTTTATACCGGAATCGGGCACGTTTTAGAATACATCGACCAAGTGTTGAAAATTCACCTGTTTTAATTGTTGCGAGCGTCAAATATAACAGAGGAAGCGAGAAAAACATAGAAAATTGTTTCTTTCATATAAATTTGAGGCCCTGTGCTTGAACTTCTTGTAACAAAGGAGTATTGCAGAAATTAAAACGACACGGAAGTTATTTAAAAAAACACGAAAAATTTAAAATGAAAATATTTGCCGAAAGGGTGATGGAAAGTAATATATATAGTTCCATAGAATTTTTTATTGGTATTTCAAAGAAACATTTTATGTAATTAAACATCCACTAGAATTTTTTTCCGTCAGATAGATCGAGTCACATTTTGGTTGGATTCAAAGGGGGGTAACTAGAATCATCACATACTCCGGAATTTTTAACGTTCTATTCATAGAACGAGTATAATTAAACGCATGTTTTCTTAATAAAACAAATATTATTAGCTCACCTGACCCGAAGGGTCAGGTGAGCTATTGCCATCACTTGGCATCCGTCGTCCGTCCGTAAACATTTCAATCTTCTTCTAGAGAACCACTGAAGCAAATGGGACCAAACGTGGCAGGAATGTTCATTTGCATGGTTTAACCGAGTGTTGTTACTTTTGTTGCGATCGGTTATCCAACATGGCTGCCAGGGGCTATAAAAGCCTCTGATTGGCTGAAATTTTTAATGATCTTCTTCTCCGATACTACATGGAGGATGGAATTGAAAATTGTCATGAATGATCATTGCAAGCTGCTAACCAAGTGTTGTTACTTTTTGGACCGATTGAAAATCCAAGATGGCCACCAGTGGGGCTGCTGTTACTAAAAATAGAAATTTCTTCAATTGTCCATTCCTGCTTTAGTATAAACCAAAATTAGCTCAAATTTTAACTGCAGCTACATGGAAAGGAGTAGTTCAACATATATTCCGGGTTTTTCTGTGAAATTTTTCTTTCAGCCGATTTATACCGATTATGCAAATTAGGCATATTTTGATAAAAGATTACATTTAAATCTTCTCTGAAACCGCTAAACGAAATTAAAGCAAATTTGACTGGGATGGTCCTTGGGTGGTCCCCTTTCAATATGTGTCCGACAGCCCCACCCTCCATTCAAAATGGCTGCTGTTACTAAAAATAGAAATTCTTTAGTTGTCAATTTCTGCTTTATTACAAATCAAAATGAACTCAAATTTTAACTGCAGCTACATGGCAATGAGTAGTTTAACATATATTCTGGGTTTTTCTGTGAGATTTTTTCAGCCAGTTTATTCCATTTAGGAATATTATGAGATAAAAATCACAGCAAAATCTTTTGCTCAGAATTTTTAGTTGAAATGATCTTTGGATGACCCACTTTCAAAATTATGTGTAACACCCCCCCATTTTTATCAACTTTAGATGTCAAATTGAAAACCAGGTGAGCGATTACAGGCTCCTGGGAGCCTCTAGTTTTGTATTAAAATGCTGAAGTTAGTCAGAATGATTGTCTATTATATCTACAGCTATTAACTTGATCCAATATAGCTTAACAGATGAGTCCAAATTTGAGATGACTGGAAAAGTTTTTATGGAACCACAGTAAGGAGCAATTACATTATTGTAAAAGTAATCCTGTTAAGTTGACTTTTTGGTCGAAATACATGTAGATTTGTTGTTCCATGAAGGTATGACAAAACAAGAATAAACTGTAATAGTCTACTAAATCTATCGAATGAACTTAAAAAAAAAAACAGTCATATTTTCATATGCAATGGTAAATCTTGGAATATTAAAATTACTTTCAACTGTTTTTTTTTTAAATACAAAGTATAAGGCTATTCAAACACGTCCACCGGTTTTATTGGTGGATTCACCATACAAATCATGTATAGTGCCCCCTAGCGACCCACCACGAGTATGTTGATGTTAATGTACTTGATAGAAGTGATACTTTTTTCAATGTAAATGATGTTATTCAAGAGAAATGAATGAAAATGATGATAATGAAAAAAATATATACAGATTAATACATGGGCATTTCCATATTGGCCTGGTTATCATCCCGAGACCCCCATATTGGCTCGAGACACAGTCGAGGTCCAATATGAGTCGAGGGATGATAACCTGTGAGGCCAATATGGAAATGCCCATGTATTAAAATATTTATTACATACTTCCGACATCTAGAAAAGAGACACCCATATTGGTCTGAGACGAAGTCGAGGCCGCCAATATGGGCCTCGATATGGAAATGATCTTGTAGTAATCCAATAACCGGTTATTTTCCTGGGGTGTGAAAATATGGACAGTTTACTTCCGGTCATATTGGTCATACAAAAATGCCTTTATTTGAACTAAGTATGTAATAAAAAATATTATCACATGCATAGTACATCCTCGTAATGACTCTTGAGCAGAACCAGTGTTAGGCAATATTTACTATTTTATAGATGTTCCTTAAAAAAAAGGGTGAGGGGTGTAATGTTTTTAACCTTTTTTTTTTTTTTAAACAAAAGCAGATCATACTGTACTAAGATCCATTATTTAATTACTTTTTACCAAATAAAATTCACAAAAACTAACTAAAATATTTTATTAAAAATAATAAAACATGTGAATAATAGGAGAAAACCGACTGGGGCTTTAATCTAAAATTCTAATTGAATATGCTGAAGCCATTACCATAGAAAATTTGCATACACAAATGTATCAGAATTTAAAATTATAAACCTTATTCTTTCTAGATCCTTTCCCTTAAAATTAAATGGTCTTTCTAATGTTTATTGTTTACATTTGTATTAAAAATAAACAATGAATTCCAATGAAACTAAAATAGGATACCCCAACCTCATGATCATTAGCAGATTATTATAAACAAAAAAATGAAATATCATCAAGCTCATTGAGCTGAATACATTTGTTATTAACAATCTTTTTGTATTTCAAGTGTAAGCAATACACTAACAAAGGGTGATATGACTTGAAGTTTTCAATCACATATTCCAACAGCTGGCAAAAGCAGAATATCTGTTTGAATCAGATGTTTCAGATCTCGAAAATATATTGAAGTGTTTGTAACATGAGAGACAGGCAGAGATTTTGCAAAACGTGTTTTTTTCATCTGATTGATGTATACAAAATGTATGTTTAACATGTCAATCTGGTCATCCAACATACCAACAAATCTTTGACTGTATATACTTTTGTCACATTCTAGTTGGGGTTTGAAATTTTTATATTTCTTGTAGTGATCAATACAGAGAAAAAAATGACTAGATGTACATGTTTCCTTGTTATTCTGATCTAGCTCAATCTGAAAGCACGACTGGAAAAAGTCAACATTAACTGATGTCGAATGGTCACCATTTTTTTCACGCATGTTCATGTGTTGCAAAAAGCATACAAGTTTTTTAATACAGTCATTATTTTCTGCATTAACTGCAGTATGTAATGTAAATTCACATAGGTCAAATGACAAATAACCATAGCTGTCAAAGTTTGCTGCTTGTTAAATTTAAATCATTTGTTTCAAATGCACAGCTTCTATCTATGGCTGCATCATATTTTCTCAATTTTCTTTTGCTTGTCAGTTGATGTTGCTTCTGTATCGTGGGACATTTCGAGTGATTTTCTAAATCGAACCTCACACATTCTACAAAAATAGACATCATCTTTGAATGCATATGCATTTTTGACAAAAGTATAAAACAGTGGTTGATCTCGCCTCTGTGAGAGGTGCCAGTAGCGCTTAGTCACATCTTCT
>MJUT01059260.1:15890-27920 GCA_002080005.1 Gigantidas platifrons
CGCATGCGCACACCCTCTAATATATGGAAATAGTCTGGAGGCTGTCTTTGAATCCTTCCAAGGTGGAGGCAGTTACGACAGCAGTTGATAATTCGTTCCATAGACGGATTGCTGATGGAAAAAAAAGATTGTTGGTGACTGTATCCTCAAATAAGGTAGTATGAACCTGGTGTCGTGTCCTCTAGTTGTCAGTGCTACTCCTCTCACAGGGACCCTGTGCACCCGGTATAAGATATAGCTGTGGTGAAATTGCAACAAGATGGTTTACAATGCGATGGAGCATGATGACTTTTGCACTCTTCCTGTGTTGTTGTAATTCAGTCCACTGCAGAGATTCTAGCATCCGCGTTACACTAGGCCTACTGGGCGTTCTATAATCCTCAGTAACAAAACGTGCTGCTCTTCTTTGCACCATGTCCAATTCTGTATGTTTTTCTGTGTAACTGGGTTCCATATTCTACAGACATACTCCATAATTGGTCTAACTAGAGTAGTATAACATTGTGCCTTGATTTTACTAGGACAGGAGCTGATGTTTCTGCTCAAAAAAGCATTGATGTTGTTCACCTTCTTAGTTACTGTGCCTATGTGATGGTTCCATGATAAATTATGGCTGATGTTAAGGCCTAGGTACTTTGCATTCTTCACTAACTCCAATGTTTTCCCATGTATGGTACAATTCTTGGCAATTGGCTTCCTTTTGTTTGTTACACGTAGTACCTCACACATGTCAGGATTGAACTGCATAAGCCAGGTGTCTTCCCACTGTTGCAGATTATCAAGGTCTTTTTTGAATAAAATGGTGTCCTCCTCTTAGTATATCTTTCGGTAAAGTAAGCAGACATCTGCAAATAACCAAGCCGTAGATGTCACCAATTCAGGCAGGTCGTTAATATAGATTAGAAATAGAAGTGGCCCCATTACAGTTCATTGGGAGACTCCAGATGTTACGTCCAATGTTTCTGACTTCTTTCCATCCAAGACAACCTGTTGTGTCCGGCCCTGTAGGAAGCTAGCAATCCACAGCAGGGTGTTCCCTCAGATGTCATAGTAACTGCATTTGTGCAATAGGCGTTGGTGTGGCACTTTGTCAAATACTTTCGAAAAGTCTAGCAATATGCAGTCCATTGGATCTCCGCTATTCAGTCCATCTGCAAGTTCCTGGAGTGTGATAGACAGTTGGCTTTCGCATGATGTATGTTTGCGGAATCCATGTTGATTTTCAGACAGGATGTTATTTGCCTCGAGATGACTGATGACGTACTGTACAGTATATGTTCCATGATCTTACAACATATAGAGGTCAGGGATACAGGACTATAGTTTGAAGCCTTTCCTCTGTCTCCTTTCTTAAATAACAGTATCAGTGCCTCTTTCCATTGGTTTGGTATTTTCCCTTTTTTGATGGATGCATTGTAGATGGTTGTTAAAATAGGTGATATTTCTGATGCCAGTCCTTTAGTAGTTTGTCTGGTATTGTGTCAGGACCAGTTGCTTTGTGTTGATTGATGTTATACAGTGGTTTGTAAACACCAGCTTGGTGAACTGTTATGTCTGGTACAGATAAATAAGGGCCGTTTCCTTTTGTTGGTATATCTCCTCCTTGTTCTGATGTAAATTGGTCGTTTAGTATGTTTGCTTGTGTGGCAGTATCACTATGTAAAATACCTTCTCTGCGTAGAAGTGCTACTCCTGTAGACTCGGTACGCTTATCTTTGATAAAAAACTATGTGAATTAAGTTTTTATCCTACATTGAACTTTTGATGTAACCCCTAATACAGTTGCATATCTAATTTACAAAGCTGAGAACATATAGCAAAATAAAAATGACACAACATAACGCAGGAAATTTAGCAATTTCTCAGCTTTGTAATGCACTATGCACTTCCATGAAAGTACAAACCCCATGGTATGATATACCATTAGAAAGAGAATATCAGCTACCCCAATATGTAGATTGCAACGTGTTTCCTCTTAATATTTATAAATACCAGTTCCATAACATGTTAATGTTTAAATAGTAACACCTGATTGTGTTTTAGCCAAAATATATTTATAACATGTACTTGTGTGTGACTTTTTAAACATCAGGGAGGAGTATGTACTCGAGTGTGACTTTTTATACGTCAGGGAGGAGTATGTACTCGTGTCTGACTTTTTATACATCAGGGAGGAGTATGTACTCGAGTGTGACTTTTTATACGTCAGGTAGGAGTATGTACTCGTGTCTGACTTTTTATACATCAGGGAGGAGTATGTACTCGTGTGTGACTTTAAACATCAGGGAGGAGTATGTACTTGTGTGTGACTTTTTAAACGTCAGGGAGGATTATGTACTCATGTATGACTTTAAAAAGCAAGGATCTTTTTTTCTTAGCTACCAGTACGATGCCTGAAATCTAAAATGGCAGGCAGAGTCAATTTCTGTCTAATTGGTTAAAATTTCCAAATTCGTGGGTCGGAAGTAAATATTGTTTTTTATTTATTAAATAGTTGTTTTTGTGTTTGAGAGGTTGAGGTTTGTCAGACCTTTGCTGCTCAACTCTTTACTTTCACTTTATATGAGGAATATATTCAAGATACCATTAAGATCATAGTATAACATAGATCTTTAATACTTTTATAATTATCATGCGATTGATTCAGAGTTTCTATCCATAATTAATTAATGGTTTGATTTGGTTAATGATGTTTAATGCCACTTTCAACAATATTTCTGTTATATCATGGCAGTCAGTTTTATTGATGGATGAAACCGGAGTACCCGGAGAAAACCACTGACCTGTCACAAGTCACTGACAAACTTTATCACATAATGTTGTATCGAGTACGCCTCGCCCTGAACAGGATTCAAGCTCACAACTTTATTGGTGATAGGCACTGATTGCACAGGGAGTTGTAAATCCAACTACCATACGATCATGACCACAACAGCCCCGCTAATTAATTGAGGCATGACATTTGGTGGTTGGCAAGCAGACAATGTATGTCAAATGTATAAATTAAAACTACTAATTTTATAGTTTCAGAATTATTTGTTTAAAATAGGTTTAGTTGTGAGTGTTGAATTTCACTTTTAGCAATATATCAGATGATTTTAAAATTTATTGAGGCCCATAGACCAGATCTTATAAGTACATAGACCAGGTATTATAAGTCCATAGACCAGATCTTATAGGCCCATAGACCAGGTTATATAGGCCCATAGACCATGTCTTATAAGTCCATAGGCCAGATCTTATAGGCCCATAGACCAGGTCCTATAAGCCCATAGACCAGATCTTATAAGTCCATAGGCCAGATCTCATAGGCCCATAGACCAGGTCCTATAGGCCCATAGACCAGATCTTATAAGTCCATAGACCAGATCTTATAGGCCCATAGACCAGATCTTATAAGTCCATAGACCAGATCTTATAGGCCCATAGACCAGGTCCTATAAATCCATAGACCATGTCTTATAAGTCCATAGACCAGGTCATATAGGCCCATAGACCAGGTCTTATAAGTTCATAGTCCAGGTCTTATGTTCATAAAAATTTTGAGTAAGACATTTGTACTCACACTGGAAAACTGACCAACCAGAACAAGAGTATCTAATATTTGGAATGTTCTGATAGGATGTTTTGTGAGTGTGAGTATGAAATTTGTACTCGGAACGTTCTATAACCTTAAGGTTGGAACAAGTAGAAAGGTTGCTGGTAAACTTTTCATTGTTTAAGTGTAATTTGTTTTCTTTACTTAAATAGGTCATTATATTCGTGAAAACATCTTTGCAAGATCAGTTGTTAACATCTTAGCTGCTATAGATGAAGACAAAAAGAATGGAAAGCCAGCTTTGGAAATCCAAAGAATATTCATAAGAATGAACAAAGATTATAAAGAAAAGAGAATGAGTAATAATTGGAAAATTCCTTGTGTGACATCATCTTTAACCAAGCAACTTAAATTGTTTTAACATTGAAGTATATTATCTATGCAAATATAAATATCTTATGACAACAGTTAATTTGTGGATGGGGATAATAAACAAGGAAATTGATTGATATGATGAAACTGTGCTTTATTATTAACAAAATAATGGAGTTTTGTTGACAAAATGTGTGTTTACTTGCTATTTCAGTAACTAGTTTACAGAATATTTCTCTAATGATGTTAAATTTGTTATTGTTTTTTTTTGTTTTTTTATATTGAAGTCCAGAAATCTAATAGAATAAATTATGCACCTTTTATTTTATGATAAAACTACGAACTATTTTTTTTTGTGTCCTTCGAATCAGTGTATTTTTTCTATTAAAGTTGCACACAAAATATATATATATACAGTCAAACCTGTATTAAGAGGTCACCTTTGGGACAAAGATAAAGTGGTGTTACAAGACAGGGGACCTCTTAAAAGAGGTTCAATTCATATGAAGTTTTCCGTGAGACGACGGAAAAAGTTACCTTTTAATACAGGTGACTGATTGATAGAGGTGACGAAAAAAAGTTACCTTTTGATACAGATGACTGATTGATAGAGGTGACGAAAAAAAAGTTACCTTTTGATACAGATGACTGATTGATAGAGGTGACGAAAAAAAAGTTATCTTTTAATACAGGTGACTGATTGATAGAGGTGACGAAAAAAAAGTTCCCTTTTAATACAGGTGACTAATTGATAGATTTGACGAAAAATGTTACCTTTTGATACAGGTAACTGATTGATAGATTTGACGAAAAAAGTTACCTTTTGATACAGGTGACTGATTGATAGAGGTGACCACAAGAGCAGATTTGACTGTATATATATGGGGAAAAAAACAAAATAAAACACCCCTCCTCTAAATGTTAAATTGCAAAATACATGGTTTTTGAGTTATTTAATATCAAATGTATGATTTTTAAACTAAACTATATATCAGCAAATTAACAAGTAAAATTGGACAAACATATCTTAAACTATTAAAGAACGCCCAGTCTAAAGCACTTAAAAATAATAGACCAGAAATATTCTTCAAGGTGATGACAAATTTCTGAAAGGGCAGATAACACTGTCAAGACACAATCATAGTATTTCAGATCAACCATAAACACACCTTGAAAAACTGTCTCTGTCTTTTATAAGGCATCATCAGTAACGCATGGATGATCATGCTCCAATACATTTCACTGGTAACCAGATCAACCATAAACACCTTCCTCATCCTATAATTTTAATTTACAAGGAAGTTGTTTACTTTTTAAAATCTGTGTGTTGATTGGTTGTAAAACATTGTGTTGGAACTAATTAAAATGTTTTAAAATGACTCATGATTACATCATGACTGCCAGGATTTCTGTCAGTTGAACCACATGTGATGAGTGGAGGAATCGGAGCATGATCAGCCATGAGTTACTACAAGGCTGTCTTAAACAGCATTATAGGCCCCTGGGCAAAGTAGTGCACTGGGGCCCCTACCTACACAACCACTCGTTTAAACCAGTGTTTAAACATTAAAAAAACATGCCATACACAGCATACAAATGTACATTGATTAGCATGGGGCCCCTGAGCAAGTGCTCAGTGTGCCCATGTGTTAAGACGGCACTGGGTTATCAACAATGTCTATATGGTTGTAATGATTATTGTTTATCTGTACATAAATTACTGAGAAATATATGTTTGTCTAAATAAACTAAATTTGCATTATAATATGCTATTGTAAGATAATAATTAAATAATGTAGTTTACTAATTTTTGCAAAATAATTTTGTGATATCTTTAAGGCTATTCCTGGAAAAATTGTATCGGTGGTGGGTGTGGAAGGTACTTTATGTTATTAATATATGGGTGTGGATATTTTATAATTTTTTGCAGATCCTCATTAAACTGAAAATTGTATGTGGTGGGTCAAAAAGAAAATACCGTCCACTCCCTCCTCCTCCAAACCCCCATGCATATTTTTACTGGAATACCCCTTACATATATATATATACTTGAAAATGTGAATTTCTATTTTATATACATTTGACATATTTTGTTGACTTATTTTAATATTAATTTTAAAAATTTTGTACTCGACACTAATTATTTTGCTTTATACGATTCCTAATAATTACATTGTCATAAAACATGTATTTTTACGTTTGTGTATAAATAAACATCATTATCTAACATTTTGTACGTTTTCCTTTGAATTTAAAGAAAGTAGCCTGTCGGATACAAGGTGTCTGATATAAGATATTGTATCACCACACTGTGATGATAAAACAATGGCGCGACGTTGCACAAGATCTTCTCTGCCGAACTATTTTGTCATGACGTCATATCATTGGAATGCTAGGAAAACACGTCAATGTAAGCAACGTAAGCAAAGCAAAAGAATGAACTGCATCAAATAACGTGACATCATGCATAACATGTAGTCTCCCCCAGGGTATTGTACAAATTTGTTAATTTTATTTCGACCCTTGTTATTTGCTTAAAATTTGTTTTTATTGAAATGTTAGATGAACTTATTGCATGCATAGTGTGTCGGTACAAAATTTTGTATCAGGTCTTGCCTGTTGACTGAACAAGCCGCATCACAACTCGTCGCTATCACGACTCGTAGTGATACTGGTTCACACAACAGGTTCGACCTGATACAAAGTCTTGTACCACCACACTATGTATGTAATAGGTATATATATGATTGTTTTTTGTGTAAGATCAAGGGGAATGGTATTCTACAGTCTGTGTATATACATTATTATGACATGTGCGCAAGCTAATTAAGATCACCTCGATTGGTCCCCCTTTTCATCTCACCTGGCCCAAAGGCCATGTGAGCTTTTGCCATTACTTGGCTTCCATCATCCGTCGTCTGTTAACTTTTCACATTTGAATCTCCTCTGAAACAGCTTGGCCAAATGAACCTAAACTTGGTATGAAGCATATATGGCAGGTCCTCTATTAATATTGCTTATTTCATTTCGATACGTTAACAAGCATGGCCACTATAGGCAAAGCTTGTTTCTGGTAGGTCAATTTTTTTAATTTTCTCCTCTGAAACCGCTTAGACAAATGAACGGAAACTTGGTAGGAAGCATGTATTGAAGGTTTCCTAAAAATATTGCTCATTTTGTCCCAATCTGCTTACAAATATGGCCGCCAAAGGCAATTCTTAATTCTGATTGGTAATTTTCTAGAAATCTTCTCCTCTG
Source organism: Gigantidas platifrons (assembly GCA_002080005.1). Classification (NCBI taxonomy): domain Eukaryota; kingdom Metazoa; phylum Mollusca; class Bivalvia; order Mytilida; family Modiolidae; genus Gigantidas; species Gigantidas platifrons. Next base: position 23,059 of record MJUT01059260.1, read on the forward strand.
AAACCACTTTGCCAAATAAAGCAAATTTTACAGGATGCATCTATGGAAGATTTCCTCATTTCATCCCATCAGACAAAAACATTGTTGCCATGGGCAATTCTTGTTTCTGATTGGCTGAAATTTATAAAATCTTCTTTGAAACTAGAAGGCACAGTGAATTGTTACTTGTTACTGTAGGAATGATGTATGGGAGATCCTGTACAAAATTGCCATCTTTCATTGTGATTATACAACTAATATAGCCATCATAGGCAGTTCTTGTTTGTGATAGGCCAATTATAAAAAATCTCAAGCCATTTGGCCAAATTAATTGAAATTTGGTAGAAAGCACCTATGGAAAGTTCTGTATATTAAAGTTTCCTCAAAACAAAATGACATGTGAGCGACACAGGTTCAGCCCACTGAGCCTCTAGTTCTTTGTCGCTGTGTACTAGATCTAACAATATCCCATAAAGGTCACATTCAAATTAGAGCTGTCCAATGCAATCAGGTGGTATTTTGCTTCAAGCACAGAATATCCTTCCTTGGTTGCTTTGGTAACAGGGTACATGGTCCAAATGTTTACGTAGACATTTTGACAAGGTCCCTTTTCTTCATGTTCCTTTTTTAAAACACCTGGTCTAAGGCAATGTGATCTTTTGCAATCGCTGGCTATCCATCTGTCTATAAACTTTTCACATTTTAATCTTCCTCTGTAAACTGCTGAATCAAATGGAACCAAATTTGGCAGGGATGGTCCTTAAGTGAGGAGGTCCTGATTTGTTTAAATGGGTAGGGGTTATAATTGACCTAAAAGGGGGAAATTAAGTTAATCTTTAAAATAAATTCATTTTTCCTCTGCAACATCATTTAGATAGGTAGATATAGATTTGTTCAAAGGTCTAAGGTGTCAGTGCATGGGGTATCCAAAGTTTAACACCTGCCTCGAGTGTGGTAGATCATGGGTTCAAGTCGTGATCGGGTCAATCCAAAAACTATAACATTGGTATTTGTTGCTTCTCCGCTAAACATACAGCATTAAAGGCATATTGTCTACCAAAACCGTAATTTTTCATACCCAAAATTATTGTTGTTTTCCTTATTGACCTTCATAAAATGACGATTAAACACCTAATTATTGGCGAGTACGCTACGAAACGTTAAGATTCAAACAACATTAAACAAGGGTGACAATTTGAAGTGTTTGAATCTTAACAGTATTTTCCTTACCTCAAAGCTAAAACCCCGAGAGTTCCGAACTTCCGTTTTTAGCTCACCTGACCGGCTGACCCAAAGGGTCAGGTGAGCTATTGCCATCACTTTTCGTCCGTCCGTCAAGATTTTACATTTTAATCTTCTCCTAAACTACAGGGCCAATTGCAACCAAACTTTGGTGGAATGGTCCTTGGATGGCCCCCATCCAAAATTGTGTCCGGTGATCCCGACTTCAAACCAAGATGGCCGCCAAGCTAAAAATTTTAAAAAAGGGGGATGAAATTTCAATTGTCTATTGCTGCTTTAGTATAATTCAAAATGAACTCAAATTTTAACTGCAGCTACATGGCAATGAGTAGTTTAACATATATTACGGGTTTTTCTGTGAAATTTTTCTTTCAGCCGATTTATACAGATTATGCAAATTAGGCATATTTTGTACTTTTCGTCCTTTATTTCAAAAACTGTAAGAGATAGATGTTTTATTCAAACTGCATACATGTTCAGCATGTCAAGATCTACCTACCCTGCAATTCTGAAGTAAATCTGAGTTGGAGTTATTGCCCTTTTTTCATCAAATTTTTTAAATTTTGATACTTTTCATCTTATATCTCAAAAACTATAAGAGGTAGATTTTAGGTTTAAATGCAAACATGTTCAGTATGTCAAGTTATATTCTAATTCGCCCAGCTCAAACGAATATAAATTATTTACTAAATAAAACTCAACACATACTTAAGATTAAGTGTGCCTACATACGTGTAGCAGACTTCTATAATATAATATTATTCAAAAACATATATAAACAGTTCATCACACGTATCTAATACATCATGTAGTATTCAAACAGTCTTTGTCACAATATAAGAAAAAACATCAGTACAACCTATCTACAAAAGAAAAATATATTTGTTATAATCTGATTTATATTATACATCAATTTATATTAACAGTAATCTGTGGGAGGTGTGAGGGGGGGTGGTAAATCGTAGACTGCTACACTTGAAAGGCAAACTTCGAATACCTAACATGATACATAATACTCTTAAATACCCACCCAAACACGAATTGCACGACTTTTACATTCCGTCTACCCGTAAATGCCGCATTGCGGATATGTTCTAACCAATCATTAAGCAGGTAAAATACAACATACATGTAAATAGTAAACACTACCACGTGTTTGCATGTATTAGTAAATACAATCACGTGTTAACACAAACCATGTGATACNGTTAACTTTAATAAATATATTTATATTCTAATTCGCCCAGCTCAAACGAATATAAATTATTTACTAAATAAAACTCAACACATACTTAGGATTAAGTGTGCCTACATACGTGTAGCAGACTTCGAAATGACAAAGAAATTAAAGCTATAGTCAGGGTGAAATAATTATATTCCTAATTTTTTAAATACAGATAATTTAGCATGAACATCTTCTGTAACGTAACCATCTTTAGCAGATTCTGATGACCAACGGCCATGTTTTTTAAAAAATATATCTGCTATACCAGCTGAAGCTGCAGCTGTGGCCCCCCCTGATCGCAAGCTATGCAATCCAAACTTGGATTTATCCAACCCTATTGATTCTAAGGCTGCTAGCAACACCTCTCTAGCTCTGGTATACGATAACGGATTATTACCTCTCAGCTTAAAACACTGAGATTTCTTACAGAAACTAAGAGAGCGAAAAATAAATTCATCAGAATTGTTATCAATTTTACACATATACAGATATCGTTCCAACATTTTTACTGGACATGTAGATTTATACGTTCTGGAAATAAGTACATTACTACCTTTTCTAAAGCGGTCAGTTTTGCTCTTTTGAACAAATAAATTAACACTAATATCATTAATAACAATATCTGATCTTCTTAGATGTACAAGTTCTGAAAATCGCAAGAAACCAGCATAACTAATTAAACACATACAACATATTCTGATATCACTGAGACTACTATATTCATGCCCATAAATAATTACAATTTTGTTCAACATGTCTGGTGTAATTGGTTTTTATACGGTTTGCAAAACCGTATTTACTTGTCGCCTTCCGGCCATTTTTGTTTGTTTACATGACAACCGTCATGATCTTATCACCTGTCTAGACATAAGATGGCTCATCAAAATATAGATCTGGTGCTTGTTAGATAACACTACACTTTGAATGTTACTACTTTTGCAGATTTTAAGATAACTTATCGTGTCTCAAATGGTAAATGTTTAACTATGACAAATTGTCAGGAGGATTAAAATGCCGATATTTATATTGTTTCTCTTGCTTGTATTATTACGCTAGTTTTCATTCATAAAAATTAACGACTTGTCCTACATTCAATTTTACGATAAATCTAGTTGTGTATGTTCCGTTTTCATTTTTTTTTATACATTGTATAATAATGCTTGCTTTTTGTAGCGCTTTGAGTATCAATTATTGTGTAAATAAAGTATTTATGTCGTTTCCTTTTAATGGGATTCCCCTTATAAACTCATTAATTATTTCCCGCCATATACGACCGAAGTACGACAGTAAATGAAATAGTTCACAGTGATCGTGCGAAAATTTATGGAATCGGTTCTAATTAGTTTAATTTTGAGAACAGAATCAGCATAACAGAAATAATGAAAAACGTGGCATTGACGTAGGACGCTCTTTAAGCCTTTACTAAGATGCGAACAGTTACTGGCGTAGTAATTTAATCTATTAATTTTGCGTGGGTTTGTTGACAAACATTAATAAAAGGTAGAACAACATATGAAAAGTGCATGATGAAATATAAGTAAGATCTAGCATAATTAAGGGGAGATAATTGGACTTATTGATGTTATTTTGTTGTTCTGTGTCGGTGACCTCAAAAGCAAAAGCAAAACCTCTTAGGGAACGACCATTTAACTTGAAAAGGGGGGGGGGGACAAAAAAATAAATATTCTAAGTTCTAACTCTCTTCTTGTCCGAAAAAAAAATTTCTGAACGAAAAAAAAACCCATAACCTGCAAGTTAACCAAAGCTAGTACACCATATGAAAATGTGCATGAAAAATAATAATTCCGGACCTGCATAATCAAGGGGGAGCTAATTGGACTTAACTTAGGATACTTTCATGTTGACCTATGTAGATGACATTGTAAGAAAATCTACTCCTCTGGTTTGTAAGATGTCAATGAAACTTTAACCAAAGGAAGTAAATCCAATCAACCTGTGTATAATTATGGTATTGCATGATTCCATGAAGGAGGGATAATCAGACTTTGCTGCATTGTGTTGTCAAATTGGGCCACAGAAGTATTCTTTTGTGGCATAGCCACAGTACTAGTATTGCATTGGGCTTCATTTCAACATCAGGAGTCAAAATCTATACAAGTAAGACATAAGTTTCCTTGTAAAAAAGAAGACCAATTACACATTAAAGCATCTTTTCAAGTTCTAGTCACATATGACATTGACCAATTAAATTATAGCTACCTTGATTTGGAAAGCATTAAATAATAAAGTCAGAAAAGGTAATAAAAACAGAAAATAGAATGGAGCTGCATGCAGTGACATATAGGAGAAGTTTTAATTTGATTGGTCAATAGTGAACACATAAGCACTTGGACATGTTGGATATAGCCATAATAAAAGATGTCAAATACTGTGATGTCATACTTACCAGAGTTAT
>MJUT01059260.1:32673-48489 GCA_002080005.1 Gigantidas platifrons
GAAAATCTGGTATGCGTATACACATACTAACTTTTCCCCTATACTGGTTTTTCCCCCCTTATGAAGTTAGTTTTACAGCATCAACATGCATCTGATCATTAATTTCTCGATTCCTTACATTTTAACTATTTATAAATGGAATTTTAATACCAGTAATAAGACTATATATGCTGAAATAATCGAATCGCTTTAAATATTCAAATCGAAGCTGAATTTCATTCGAACGCAACTACACTTATTCCTGGAACAAATTTAATAATGATGATTTGAATCGCAATTGAAATTTATTATCGATTTTTTTATGTGCATTTAATTCTCATTCAATGCCCATTATTTTTTACATTGATGTAAACTAGGCACAACGCTACACTGGATGCATTCTCATGTCTGGGAGCCTAGTCTAGCGTCCATTTCGCTGATCAAAGTATACCGCGTCATATCCTGAGACTAGCTCTAGTCTTCCTTGGGGCAGGGGTCATATATTTGGCCCCAGTTGGGGTCAGGATTTTATCACCGTTCATTAAAGACCCATTGATTTCCCTAGGTACGTAGTGCCACATTCTATGATCTAATGTTTGTCTCTGACACATTCCCCGTTTCGCTTCTCGATTCTATCGAGGTCAGTCCTAGAAATATTATCCCAGCTTCAATGGTTTGTGTATATTGTTAATGTGTTGTAACTATATATGCTCTTCTATTCTATGTGCCAATTTCAACAAATACAGATAACACTGATAAACAAACTTTATAAGACGAAATTACGGACATGGTTCCTGCATGGACATGAAGTGGCACACGTGTAACCCCCCCCCCTTTTCGTACGTGGAATTCAAACCCTTTTTAAATCATACTCAGGATTTTTACAGGTGAGTCCTGGACGCAAGTAGCTTCTTATATTGGACTTGGACGCAGAATTTGAAAAAAATACCGCTGGACTCGAACACCATTTTCAACATGTACGCTGGATTCGCTGTCTTTTTTAAAGCGTACTCTGGACTCAAGGGGTAGGGAGTTATACCCCCACACGTTATCTGCTTACTTACAGCATGTGGACAAAAGTGATTCCGTTTCCGTCATCTTCCCTATATATTTCATATAAAACCACTTATTTTCATAACATTCTTATGAAGTCATTCCTTATCTGATTTTCATGAAATTTTCAACATTAAATGTAGAAATAAATATAGTTTCTTCTTCGTATAATTTGCAACTAATTTTATTTCTACTTTCTCTTAAGAATTTATTAGAAAACAAAGTTTTTCACCAAATCTGTCTATATAATCATATAAAATTGTGACGTCAATAATTTACATTTGTGTTTAAATCATAAATTCTTGCAAATAAAAGTTCGAAAAAATTACAAAAAGATATTAAGATAAACTCTAATTAATTCTGTTTTTAAAGGTGAAAATTTCATGAAAATCGGCTGAGGAATGACTTCATGAGAATGTTATGAAAAGTGGGTTTATATGAAATATAAAAGGAAGATGCCGGAAACGCAATCAAAGTGTCATCGTGTCACACAGTCGTTCTGTATAGGGTTATTTAAGGACAATCTCGTGCATTTTATATTATAAATAAAGCCGACGTACATGTACATTCATTTTATTACAAATCGTTTTTGCCAGCGGTACTGTATATCGTCATTATGAGTAGGAAACGAAGTCCGAATTTTACTGAGTCCGAACCATTAGTGTAGCAGGAACGACAACTCTGGATAGAGAATGAGTCCGAACTACAAACGCTTTTGGATGAAGTTGAACGCCACAAAAGTATTTTATTCAGCAAGCTGTCAAATGTCACCACCAACAGCGCAAAGAAAAAAAGTTTGGGACACTATTTGTACTCAAATAAATGCGTAGGATAGTCTTAGGACACCTTTTTGGTTGTCCTAACTTTAGGACAATATTTAGGAGATATCTTAACTTGAGACACTTTCATTGACCCGACATAGGACTAAGATATATCCTAAGACCATTCTATGATATGTCTTAGTCCTAAGACAGCTTTGTTGACACGGCCCCTGGATAAATTCACGTTTAATTTAAATAATTTATTGACGAGATGTTTTCACTTCAACATCCATTTTTAAACTGAATCGTATATGTAGCCAGAAATCTGGGGCCGTGTCAATGAAACTATCCTAAGATTTGTCCTAAGACATATCTTTTAGCACATAATTTAGGATAATCTTAGGACTATCCTAGGACATATCTAAGACTGTAAAACAAAGCTATCTTAGGTCTATCCAATCTAATTAAAATTAGCTCTACGCACTTGCTCCCCCCTTTTTTGTTTTGGTCGCTGCGTGGTAGATCTAACAACACCCCGTTAAGGGTCGCGTCAGGGGTCAACATGAATGCATTATCTGAAATTTATATTAGCCAATCAGAAATAGAATCGACTTCACAGAACAACCAATCAGAGAACCGCTTTCTCCGTGTCTTCGGTGTTGTGTAAAAAAACATGGTAGCCTCCATGCAATATGGCATGAATATATGGTTGACAGCATTTCGACCTAATATTTTACCACTATTTGGCATCGATGAGTTGAAACAGTTGCATAGAACAATTATGGAAGATCTCATCGACAAAAAATATTGTATGGCAGTATTACCAACTGGTTTTGGAAAGTCGCTGCCGTTTGGTAGTCCGAGATTCCTCTGCCGTTCGACGACTATTTACATCTGCTGTTGTCGTTGAACGTCAGAGCGCTCTCCATAATGAAAACAGCGGATTTTTCTCCCCCTTCTCAACTGTAGCACATTTCCACGTTTTGTGACTATCAGATTTTATTTTCTATCCAAAACCCTAATATATATCGCTTCACCAATCATTTTTTCTATTCATTCATAACCATCTTACCCTCAGAGAGTGGTGTTACACTCGATTACAGCACGTTTTTTCCTTACACCCGATGATTTGGTCATTTCACTGCCATTTTTTTTAACGTGATCTCGCGATACTAACTGAAAGATGACAGCAATGCATTGCATGATGGGAGATACTAAATACAGTGCACCAAATTAGCATACGTAAACAAACATTCAAGACGATATAAAGCGTATTCTGCAGGACAAACAGTTCCATCTACAGCTCAAATCAGAGCAGAAGGAAATAATAAAAAATATGTTGGATAGAAAAGATTCATTTGGCAGTGTTATCCGTGGGCTTCGGAAAGAGCATGTCTTACGTTTCCCTCTATTTTGGACAAGGTCAGATCATATATGCAAATCATCTCCCATGATACATTGCGGTAATCGTAGTTCTCTCGAAGTCACGTGACAAATATTTCAAAATGTCAGTGTTCAAATGACGAAATCATATGGTCTGGCGGAAATTGTGCTGTAATGGAGTGTAACACCAATTTCTGAGGGTAAGATGGTTATGGATGAATAGAAAAATGATTGGTAAAGCGATATATATTAGGGCTTGGGATAGAAAATAAAATCTGATAGCCACAAAACGTGGAAATGTGTCACGGCTGAGATGGGGAGAAAAATCCGCTGTTTTCATTATGGAGAGCGCTCTGACGTTCAATGACAACAGCAGATGTAAATAAATAGTCGTCGAACGGCAGAGGAATCTCGGACTACCGTTTGGTAACTCGACAACTAACAAAAACAACGAATGACATAGCGATCGTACATTTGTCGTATGCTATGCAGTCCACTTCAAGTCTTCCTGACTTATAGCCTTGATGCAAGATCAAGTGGAGGGAATGTCAAAAATGCCAGATATGAAAACAGCTTATGCAGGTCATTAATAGTAAATACATTATCATACCTTATATATATATAATAAAAAAGCTTATTACCCATTCACGATTTGAAAAGAGAGGGGCTCGTCATTTTTTTTTCAAGATCAAGATGATGGTTTCAATTTAGCCTTTTACTTTTAGTTTAGCTTTAGGGCACTTAATTCCTAATAAGAAACAAAAAATGAAGTATGCTGAAAATAATTGTAGAAGACCATACATTATAGTACTTGTCATGCCCATTTAAGTCCATAGAAAGAGATTTACTCTTGTTATTGTACTTGTGAACATTGTATTTCAAACAGAAATAAATACTAAGTTTTCCTATCCAAACAATATTAAATCATGTACACTGTCTGCAATTCACTTTGTCTTCATATATGTCAAACGAGAACCACATTGATGTTGCTTAACACCACTTCCAACAATATTTCAGTTTTATTGGCGGAGGACCCGGAGAAAACCATGACCTGTTGCAAGTCACTGACAAGCTTTATCACATAATGTTGTACATCTCACTCTGATTGAGATTTGAACTCACAACATCACTTGTGATGGGCACCGATTGCAGAGGTAGTTGTAAATTCAACTACCATATAGTAAGTCACGGTCACAGCTGCCCCAGATCCACACTGTCAGAAAGTGTAGTGAATATAGCAATGTACTTGAGTTTGAGATGAAAATGTGGATATATGTGCCACAGCATAAAGATACAATGTACACATGCCAACCCTTGACAGCAACAATTTTTGTCCATGTTACATTGTGTATATAAAATTTAATAAGAAATTTTCTGTCATTTACACATACAATTTTTGCCAACTGTAAATATTTGCACTAACTGTACATCAAGCAAGGATTTTTATACAACTGCAAAAAAATTTGCATGCAAAAGGTTACTTTGGCTTTATTTCAAATTTTTTACATGCATTGTATTTTTTTAGGAATGAAGGCGTGGATGGCACACACAAGACAGCATTCAGAAAGTGGTTTTCATATTTTGGTGAACAGGTCAATTTGTCCATCTGCCACTCTTCTTGTATTGAGGCTTAGAAGTCTTGATTATTATTTTGTCAGATTTTCTGTTTAAAATAATAGGACGAGTTTGAAGATACCAAATCCGTATATAGAAGAACAGACAACACAATGGACAAAACAAAAAGTACAAAATACAAACAACGATATATATACAAAACATACATGTACACTTAAAACTAAGGATTGAGTAACATGAGCCCCTCTAAAAACCTGGGGTGAACTCAGATGCTCCGGAAGGGTAGGCAGTTCCTACTCCACTATAGCACCCGTCATGTTAATCTAGTTACAAATCGGGTGATCAAGTCGTGAATGAGGAAAGGATCGGGAAGTATTTACGACAAGTGAAGCATATCCGTGGTGATTTGTGACACAGATAGTCCATAACAGTCAACCAAGTCATGGTGGCAACCCTAAAATTTTTGAAGTGATGACTTCATCCAGAGGAACCCTTGGTTCAATAGCTTCCTTGTTAGCAGCAACCCTCTATAAAAAAAATCCTAATAGGAACAACAAACTCTGGAATATCGCATCAGAGCGAGTAAATTTAAGGTTTTTTTTTCAAAACAACATTTTGGCAAGGCAAAGGTGTTTATTAATTTTTTCTATGAAATTTCTCATTTTCCAGAACCTAGTGAACAATTTTTTTTAATTAATTATTCAGTCCAATGAATGGTAAAATTGCAAAAGGCAGTATTTAACAATTGTTTTTAACCTCAAACCTTTTTAGGAGGGACCCGGGTGGCTCAATGAGTTAGGTCGTTGGATCTAACAGCTCATACAAGCCTATCGCCAATATGGCGTGGGTTTGCAAATTACAAAATGGGTGCACTCGAATTCCAGCCGCAAGTGATCAAGTTTACCAGTTGCTTGTCCAGGGTCGGTGGTTATCTCCGGCTTCCTCAATCACTAAATCTATTCGCCATGATATAGCTGAAATATTGCTGAAAGTTGCATTAAACACCAAAATTCATTCATTCATTCAAACTTTAAGGAACAGGAGTCTGAAGATCTTAAATTGATTTTATATGGCATAATCCATTATAAAGTTTGCCTTGTCTCCCATATTGACCCATTCTTACAGACTTATAAATGTGTCGTCATTCAATTTGAAGTCACATTACTAGGCTAAGCCCAAACTCAAATGCAGAACTTTGCAGTAAAGCTCTGCATTAAGGAGAAAGAGCAGACTGGTTGGCTTGGAATCAGGATAATGCATGTCCGAGTGGGGGCGACATATCTATCCACAGACTGTTGTTTCAGTGAGCTAGCACTATGATAATCCAGCTAAGGGTGTCGCTCTAGTACAAAAGGACCTCATCTTGGCTTCATTTCACTGAAAATTAACTTGTTATAACAATGATATAGCTGAAAAATTACTGAGTTGGTGTTAAACAACACTCACTCCTCTTGTGTTGGGACAAATAAGGATTTTAACACTCAGAGGGAAACGCACTAATCACTATACCAACCAGGTGGTTGATTTCTGGTTGGAGAGCAGAAGATCGTGACTTGCACAAGAACAATAAAACCCAATATGTTGCTTTTTTATCATTTACAAGATAAAAATAATTTGTAATAATCCTGGTTCATCCATCATTTGATAAAACAATTAAAATGCTGCTGTGAACAGAGAAGAAATGTAATATGATTTAAAGTTATTTATTTATTTATACAAGATATAAAGGTAGACAGGAGTGTGGAAATACACAAATGTTCTGCTTGTCCACAGGCAAGATATCTGAACAAAGTTACTTGGCACAGAATCTGTCCTGATTTTTTTTTAGCATTTGATACAGCAGTGTCATGGTGGATATATCTTACAAGGATTGCCTCTAGTCTAGATCAGTGACAGGAGTCTGTACTTAATCCAGCTTGCATTTTGCTTCTTCATGGTCTATTGTAACATTCATTCATTGATAAAGTTTAATAAACATACCAGTCTAAATACTGCTGCCTAAACGAAGACCATTTTTAATTTGAATTTCAGATTAGAGTGTGTAGACACATATTAAGCTGTATTGAAAATCTTCTCGCCAAAATTCGTTTTGATTAAATTTGACCACAGGGGCTTGAATCGCTTTCATAGAGGTCACACGGCCTATATACCCTATATACTAACAAGGGATGTAACGACCAACGTAGCCAAGCCACTACCAGTTCTGTTTCAGGCTTGAAAAAAATATTAAAAAATCACACATTCAAACAATCTTTGTTGACATTTGCTAGCATATTGATTTATCTTTCCGACGAGACATAATTTTTCACAACTGCTTCACTCTAGAAGTCAGAGCACCCCTGCAAACTTGAAACTTTGCTCCAAAATAGGTCATCAACGTTTTGCTATGGACACAGTCAACGGTAAAACTCCAAGAGTAAAGAGCACAATTGCGGACAATATCCGCATAAATCCTGACTGTCGTAAATACCTATGAACGCCTTCGACTCAACTATCACCAGAACAGTTCACATAGTGCAGACGAAAAGCAGTAACTCACGTTTTACAGTCCGGTATAAATCCTTTCAAATGTTGGAAGCCATTGTTAAAAATACACAGCAGCAAATGAAAATTATCTGTCATCTGATTGGTTAATAATTCTCACGACACGCCGACATTCTGATAACGCTTGAAATATATGCTTTAAAAAAAATTCAGTGAGAATTACTTTTAGAAGTAATTTTATATGATTATAATATACCTAATAATCATTTACAATATTTCTTATATGTTACGAATAAGTAAAAACACTTACCCTGCCGTGAGAAATATTAACCAATCAGATGACAGATTTCATTTGCTGCTGTGTATTTTAACAATGGCTTCTTATATACTTCAGTTTTGGCGTATCAGAGGTCGCTAATTGCAGGTTTTTGTTATTTCATTTCTTCAAGCGACAAACAATGGCGCAGATATTTTATCTTGTTAACCATTCGGAGTCTATCGGATGCGTTTGAAAATGCATGTGCTTGTAAATTGCTACCCAGAGTTGTCGGTCTTGTCTTCATGATTTGTAGAAGCATCGTTGATTGGTCAGTTTTAATACATTCATGTTGACCCCTGGCGCGACCCTTAACGGGATGTTGTTAGATCTACCACACAGCGACCAAAAAAAAGGAGGGAGGGGAGCAAGTGCGTAGAACTAATTTTAATTAGATTGGCACATAACTGACCCTGTGACTTTTCAACATATAGCAAATCAGTCGAAATAATTCCTGGCCCCATGTAATATTGGAAGCCACAGATGTCACCTGCTTCATATTCTGTAATGTCAGACAGATCAACACATAGCTATAGCAAGACAAGAGCAAATTCAGTTCACCATCATCTAATCAGAGGTAATCAATTTCATGTTCTTCTAGCTATAAGCCAGACAAGTCAACAACATTATATTTTACTATCAACTAATCTAGTCCTGAGGCAATTTTATAGGGATTAAACTCTCAGATCACGAAAGCTACCATGATGAACCAGAAATTAGAAATACATTATAATATGATCCTTTGTCAGAACTTTGTAACTCGGACTTAATTTTTTGGTTCATTTCTACTTTTCTTTTTAAAGTTTTCAATATTAAGTGTAGAAATAATAAGAATGTAATAAATGAAGATAATATTGGTCAGTAGAGAAGTACTGTAATTATTATGCTATTTAATTAGATCACACCATTGATTGATCGATTGTAATCTCCTCCCCACTGATTGTTTATATGTGCTTTTGTGATTTTCGTAATTTCTCATTAATGAAATTAGATCATGAAAAACATTTTACGGGATATGTTTATATCAACAACAAATATCAAAAACTGCAATATAAGTGCTGTCTTAAATCAATTTTTAATCTAGTAGAGATGTAAGTTTCTTGCATATTAAGTGTAAAGTTCCTCTCCGAGTCTAACGTTTTACATACTTCAAATGCTTCTTCTAAAATTAAGTATTACTTTTGATAATATTGTAGTCTTGCAATAGATCTAAATGTTTGAACTGCACTTTTTTTGTACTATATCGCTTCTGTTCCATGCATGGTGTTTCTTTTTTTTTTACATAAATGGAGATGTATCTTTTCTAGATTTGTCCTATCAATAAAATTTAACGTATATGTTTGGTCAGTTTTTGGATTTCTTTCTCTAGCTCCGTAATATATATCCATGCAATATATTTCCGAGTTATAATCAATTAATTATAGGTTTTACAATGTGTCTTCACTTACAGTCGCAAATATCTGTTTACCTAGCTCCGCTAAACGCCCATGCGTCGCTAGGTAAACTCATTTTACGACCGACGTCCGTAAAACCGACGATTAACATCTGCAAAGCTTAAAATACAATACAGTTATCTCCTAAATATAATAATTTCAAGCTTCTGATCATGATCATGATCAAAATAGTTACTAAAATATTTTCACCCCTAAAGTTGTTCCATTTAGCTGCAAATATTAATATCATATTATTTTTTTCAGAATCAATCCACCAATGAAGGGAGCTTTCCAGATGCTTGATGGAGAAAAAAAAACTTTATAGTTGAAGGAAACCTTTCATTGTTCATTTAACTTTGTTGTTTTTTATACTTACATTTTTTTGCTGACCAAATGTTAGAATTTGTATGTGTTTTTTTTAGCTCACCTGACCCGACGGGTCATGTGAGCTATTGCCATCACTTGGCGTCCATCGTCCGTCCGTCCGTAAATAGTTCAATCTTCTTCTAGAGAACCACTGAAGCAAATGGGACCAAACGTGGCAGGAATGTTCATTTGCATGGTCTAACCGAGTGTTGTTAATTTTGTTGCGATCGGTTATCCAACATGGCTGCCAGGGGCTATAAAAGCCTCTGATTGGCTGAAATTTTTAATGATCTTCTTTTCCGATACTACATGGAGGATGGAATTGAAAATTGTCATGAATGATCATTGCAAGCTGCTAACCAAGTGTTGTTGCTTTTTGGACCGATTGAAAATCCAAGATGGCCGCCAGCGGGGGACATAATTTAACATATCGACCCTATGGGAAATATGTAAAACAAACTTCTTCTCGAAAATATTTCAATCTTCTTCTCAAGAACCACTGGATGGATTGGAACCATACTTGGCAGAAATGTTCCTGACAAGGTTCTGATCAATTGTTACTTTTTGTTCCGATTGGTTATCCAATATGGCTGCCTGGGGCCATAATAGCCTCTGATTGGCTGAAATTTCAAAGATGTTCTTCTCCGATACTACATGGAGGATGGAATTGAAAATTGTCATGAATGATCATTGCAAGCTGCTAACCAAGTGTTGTTACTTTTTGGACCGATTGAAATTATAGATATTCATATAGAAATTTCTTCAATTGTCCATTGCTGCTTTAGTATAAACCAATATTAGCTCAAATTTTAACTGCAGCTACATGGAAAGGAGTAGTTTAACATATATTCCGGGTTTTTCTGTGAAATTTTTCTTTCAGCCGATTTATACCGATTATGCAAATTAGGCATATTTTGATAAAAGATCACATTTAAATCTTCTCCTCTGAAACCGCTAAACCAAATTAAAGCAAATTTGGCTGGGATGGTCCTTGGGTGGTCCCCTTTCAATATGCGTCAAACAGCCCCACCCTCCATTCAAAATGGCTGCTGTTACTAAAAATAGATATTTCTTTAGTTGTCAATTTCTACTTTATTACAAATCAAAATGAACTCAAATTTTAACTGCAGCTACATGGCAATGAGTAGTTTAACATATATTCTGGGTTTTTCTCTGAGATTTTTTCAGCCAGTTTATTCCGTTTAGGAATATTATGAGATAAAAATCACAGTAAAATCTTTTGCTCAGAATTTTAAGTTGAAATGATCTTTGGATGACCCACTTTCAAAATTATGTGTAACACCCCCCCCCCCATTTCTATCAACTTTAGATGTCAAATTGAAAACCAGGTGAGCGATTACAGGCTCCTGGGAGCCTCTAGTTCTGTATGCAAGTTTTGTGATTTATCTATATATCAGTATGGTTGAGATAATGTGGGTTTGAGTAAATTATAAGGTTATGAGTGTTTAACACCACTTTCAACAATATTGCAGTTATATCGTGTTGGTCATTTTATAATGGTAGAAGAAACCGGAGTACCCAGGAAAGTATTATATAATATAATGTTGAATGAAAGTTGATTGGTTGAATGAGAATCATGATTTGTATGCCAGTATTTTGAATTCTAATATGACATGCTGTTTTGGCCTTGTAAACAAAGGGGTATAAAAATCCCTAGTTTATTATGACTTACACACACTGATGATCATGACGTATTTGGCTGTTTTATTATACCCTTTTGTTTACAAAGCCAAAACAGCACGTCATAGAAATAATTTATGGAAGGGATAAGTTTGTTGGAGATTTTAATAAGGAGAAGGAGTAAGTTTGTTGGAGATTTTAATAAGGAGAAGGAGTAAGTTTGTTGGAGATTTTAATATGGGTAACATTATCTGCGCAAATTTTACCCCTCGCAACTCACAACATTAGTGGTGATGTGCACTGATTGCATAGGTAGTTATAAATCCAACTACCATACGATCACGACTGTCCCCATATTTAATAATATATATTTTTTCTTTAAGAAAGAAAGAAAAATTAGGGTTATATTTTTTTCTTTGTAAGGGGATGTGATATATTGGTTGTGATATTTTTGTTTTGAATTGCTAAGCTTTAAATATTATTATTCTTTGTTATATTTTTATATACATTAACAAGAATATTTTGGGGTTACAGCTTTCTCGGGATTGGGATGTGTACACTGGTAGATCTTACTATGAAATTAATGAAGATTACGCTTCTCCCTTCAGGGGCCCCTTATATCCCGGAAACAACTTTTTTAATGAACTAACTTTTCAACAAAATTAATGGAGGTTTTTTGTTTATGTCTTATTGTTATTAAAATAAGGCTATTTTAGTAATAGAATCATACGTTAATGGGTTCTAAGTACTTAATATTGACCTTAGAATATGCTCCAATTCCAATTTTATATGGCCTCAAAATGTCCCTGTAATTAGTAAAAATCCAAATGTGCACCTGAATCTCAAGCAGTATAGGCTCCTTGACTTAGCCAGAATCTATTCATAGCCTACATTTTGGCATTTGGAGCCTCGAATCCTTCGTTATTGCACAGCTTAATAGTTTGACAGCTCAGTCCTTATGTTAGAACCAATCGGAACCACAAACAGACATACAATAATTCAGGCTGCACTCCTCTGGCGTGTGCATTCAAACACCAAAAATCAAGACTATCACCTTTTTCTCCTAATGACCTTCCTCTCTAGTAATTTAAAGAATGAAAACAACTTTTTTTCTGTGCATTGATGATCCTACAAATTTTTCTTCGTTTTTGGTAATTTTCGATTACATTGTATATCTTTTTTAGTGTTTAATTTTAGACTAAAGAATAGATTTATAGGTCAAGTTGTTCTTATAAGTTTGGTCCATTGTCAGCAGGGTGGTAATTTTATATGTATACAAAAATGTACATGTATTTCTGCTGTTTCCTTAGCCAGCAACTAGTGCTTCAGTTCCCACATTTATTGAGATATTTCTGTTTTCTAGCATAAAATACTTATAAGATTTTTATTAAAATTGCTGTAAAGGGTTATAATAACCCAGTACAGCAATTCTAATAAAAATCTGAGATATAGTGGTTAAATTAAAAACAATTACTAGCATCAGAATCTCCTATGGAACAACACCATTGAAGAAGATACGTCCGTTACTCAGACCTCTTTGCTGGTGGGAAAGGGATCAATGTTTGGCCCATTGTCAAGGACTCCAACCCAACACCCTGTTCATGGCCCTTTTGACCTTGTTGGTTATTCTTGCTGGCTGCAAAAGGGCCCACATAATAGTTCAGGGAGCTTAAAATGTAGGTCCTCCACTGGATGTATACCTATTCATTACTTCTAGAGATGTTATCTATATACATTTGTACATCTTTAATTTTGTCAAATGCAACTTTCACAAGATAAAGATTTTTAGTACATTTATTTTACATGTTTTTTAATCTGATATATTTATTATTACATCATCATGCACCTGACATATTTATATTTGTATAATAATTAAATCTAAACATTTTGGCATCTTTAAAATAGATTATGATGGGATGAGTCTGAGAGTAGAAAGAGTGTTTCATCATCTGTTAAAATTGCAATAATTTGGATTTATAAATGTTTAGAACTTTATATTTTATTAGTTAACTCAAAAAAATTAAGAACATCACAAAAGGTCCTTAAATACACAAAAAATAATGTACATTTTTGTAGTTGGTAGCTATAGTTGCATGGTGTAACGGTCTTAATGTGATTATAGTAACCCTATTATCCAAATTACATTGTCACAATGATTTCACAATGTAATTTGGCTATAAAAGTCCTTTTAGGGTTGTACAATTTTTGTAGTTGTATAACTATAGAGATGGTTGTAGTTGCGTCCTCTAAAGGTCTTTAGGTGGTCGTAGTTAGTAGTGTAAAGGTCACTAGGTGGTTGTAGTTACGTTGTGTAAAGGTCCCTAGGTGGTTGTAGTTACGTTGTGTAAAGGTCCCTAGGTGGATGTAATTACGTCATGTAAAGGTACTTTGGTGGTTGTAATTATGTCGTATAAAGGTCCTATGATGGTTGGTAGTTACGTTGTGTAAACGTCCTTAATTATTTGTAATTACCTCGTCTAAAGGTCCTGTGATGGTTGGTGGTTACGTTGTGTAAACGTCCTTACATGGTCATGGTTGTCGTTTGGTTGTAGAAAGGTCTTTTACTACGTAGTACCATAACGTTGTATTTACGCTTAGGGGAGTCTACAAATCGGCGTAGTTAAAACGTAAAATTCTTACGTTGTAACAACGAAATAGTTACGTTGTCACAACGTTTTGACAACGTAATTTGGCTAGTAGGGTATGTCCACTGACTGTATTAGAACTACATACTTGTTTTTAATGAAATAAGAAACCAAAGTTTACTTCCGAATTTAATTGGTAAAATAGAGGTATAACAAAATACCGAACACAATGAAAACTGCCTAGAGTGACGATCAAGAAATCGAAGTCCGTAAAACCGACAAATCCGAGAATCAACAACAAAAAATTAAGCAAATACCGTAATGGTCCTGATTTGGTACAGATATTTCAACGTAAATGATGGGTTAAATAATCAGTAGAATTTGAGTCGATGTCTTGATAAATAGAAAGTAGTACACCAGTACACAACTACCTTTTTTAGTAGTCAGTGTAGCATTTTCTGTTAGCAAAACGAAATACATGTTTGTTCTTCTAACAATCTCTTTCATGAGCCCAACTGTGAACAGCATTAATTATATAATAGTTACTTATGTATAGGGCATTATCGTGATTTATAGACTGCCCAAGGGACAGTAGTATTGACTGAAACAATGATAATGCCTGAGCCGCAGGCGAGGGCATTATCAGTGTTGAAGTCAATACTACTGTCCCGAGGGTAGTCTATAAATCACAATAATATAATGCCCTATGCATAATTAACTATTATTTTTATTTCATTGAAAGAAATAAGGCTTTCTAAATAATGTTGCTCATTTTAGTACATATACAGGTTGTTTATTGACGATGGACAGCAAATGAAGTAGTTTGACAACTGACGATAAATGATGCACATTTAATACATGTATCCTCCCTTTTGAACAATATTCTCATTTTGAAACATATCGTGTGTGGTATTTTTCCTGACGTTATGATCCTTTCAGCAGTGTGATGTCATTTATTTCATGACGTCATTTTTACAGCATTGTGCCGTTACTAACCGTTTCTTTTTAATTTCCAAGAGTCTTATATGTGAAATATCTGTATCTGACTTCCAATTTTTGTCTAACTTATTCTTAAAGAAAATAAACGTAAATTTCTTTTTCAAGAGACATAAAAGTCAAAGGGTTAAACACGTACTGTACAGTAACGATGGTTTGGTAATCTTTTCTTGTCATACAGTACTCGTGAAAAATCGCTATTGAAAATTTGGTAGATTGTTTCGTACTAAGCTAGTTTTTGCTGTGGGGAATTTCATCTTGTGTCTACATTTGACAGTTCCGCAAATCAGGCATGTTAGTTTACATTGACAACAGTTCACTGCGCATGCACGGTCTCCCTTGCATTTTAAAAAAGGGACACAACTCCAAAAGTAAAACCTGGAGCGGTCATTATCATGATAATGCCCACGGGCATTATCATGTTAATGACTGGTAGATTTCTTTACCACAGATTACTGAATGACACATGACCATGTCTACACCAATGGGAAACTAGAATTTAGAACTGATATGAAATAAAAAGTAGGTAATCAGACTGGCATTTTCATTTGGCATATTTCTAACTCCAGGGTTACCGTTAAAAACAATATTTCTATCGGGTTTAGGAGGCAAAGCTCGCACCCAAAAGGAAGCCATCACAAACGCAGAGCTTATCTATGACGTCAACATAGAATTACGTCATAATTTATAATATGATAATAAGTGTTACCTAACTTGGGACGAAGTCCAATATTTTTTTTTAAACAATATTAACTCTGATATATGGACCTATAATATTTTTTCAAAGTAGACCGAGGGTGGATCCAGATTTTCTTAAAAGAGGGGGCAAATAGCACTAGAAGAATGCTTTTCTTAATTTCCTACTCCCATTCTTAATAATTAAGAAAAACCTTGTTATATTAAGAATTTTTTTTAAATTAAGAATGGGAAAGTTAAATTAAGAATATCTTTTTATATTAAGAAAAGTTAATTATATTAAGAAAAATATTTTTATATTAAGAAAAAAAAAATTATATTATGAAAAACAGATTTTTATATTAAGAAAATTTTTTTTATATTAAGAAAAACTGACATTTATATCAAGAAAAAGATTTTTATATTAAGAATTTTCTAGTTATTTCCTCCAATCAGCATCGAGCTTTTCATGACATGCCTCACGGCAATATTGTTATCTACAATAGTGGCGTGCTGTAAGTGGCCTGTGTCAACTAATTTGAAACTATTATTATAATCTTTAAATAATT
>MJUT01059260.1:65504-91865 GCA_002080005.1 Gigantidas platifrons
CATACACTGGCCAAAAATGTGAATAGGGGTAAAATTAATGATTTAATGATTAAAATTTTTCCTAATATAGAAAGGTTTCTTTTTCCCCATGCACAAAATAGTTTATTCATCTTTTCTATTTTATTTTCCCAATTTAGTTTTTGACATTCTTCATTGTTGTTACCAAAATATATTCCTAGTGATTTAATCGGCTTCTCTGTCCAATTGATTCCAGCAATTTTGTATTTACAATTTTTTTAGTTTACCAATCCATACCCCCTCTGTTTTGTTTCTATTTAACAATAAACCTGAAAATGAGCCAAATATTTCTATTTCGTTCATTACCTTTAAGACGTCTTCTGTACTATTGCAAAATAGTGTTGTATCATCTGCTAGGTGTGAAATTTTAATACTGTGATTTTTTTCATCTAATTTTACTGTTATCCCTTTTATATATTTGCTACTTCTCAGATTTAGGGCAGATAAAACAAATAACAATGCTGATAAAGGACATCCTTGACGTATTCCACGAGAGTTTTTGAAATTTTCAGACACCCAACCATTATTCATTACACATGTTTGTATATCACTATATAGTGTTTTAACCCAATGATAAAAGATTCGTTAAATCTAAAATGTTTCAAAGTTTCAAACATAAAATCCCATTCCAAAGAATCGAAAGCTTTTGAAAAATCTATAAATATGATTGCCCCCTCAATTTTATAAAGATCCGCATAGTCTATGATATCTTGAATTTGTCTCAAGTTAAAACCGATGAATCTGTTTTTCACGTAACCAGTTTGATCTTCATTAATAATTTTTGGCAATACGTTTTTTAGTCTTTGAGCAAGAACATGTGATAAGATTTTTAAATCTACATTTAAAAGGGAGATAGGGCGATAGTTATCTAGATTTAAATGATCCCCCTTTTTAAACAACACAGTTAAGATACTAGTACGTTGTGAATAAGTAAGACACTGTTCGTCGTTTCCTTTATTTAGGACATCAGTTAAAATATATTTAAGTTTGTTCCAGAATACTCTATAGAACTCGATAGTCAATCCATCTAAACCTGGGGATTTATTTAATTTCATTTTATGAATAGCATATGAACATTC
Organism: Gigantidas platifrons; assembly: GCA_002080005.1. NCBI lineage: Eukaryota > Metazoa > Mollusca > Bivalvia > Mytilida > Modiolidae > Gigantidas > Gigantidas platifrons. The sequence goes on from MJUT01059260.1 coordinate 66,602, forward strand.
TTCTACTGTTACCTTTCCATCACAATTTAATTTATCATTGTCATCTATTTTATTTTCTATCTTAGTGTTTAATATATAATTTTCTAAAGATTCTTTATTTGGGTTTTTTGAACCATCAAGTTAGCATTATGTTTATCACGACATCCGCAATTAAGACATCTATGCAGAGTAAAATACGCTTTTCATCTCGCATTCGATGACAAATAACAGATATACATATTACATTATAAGAACAGTAAAGAACTATTAAGTGCTATCAGTGGCATAATAATGTTTCTGGCAAGATACAAAAGCTACTACAAACATGGAGACAAATATAAAATATTGTCAATAGGCAACAGTAAGGAACTAAAACAGTAGTAATATGAACTCCAGCAAAAATGATAATGGTGTGAGTTTGCGTTCACACTCAATGCGCATGAAAGAATTTTTCAGTGTGAGTCAGAAATTTTAGGTAAACGGACAGAAAGTCACAGGACAAAAAGTCACAGGACGAAAAGTCACAATTTTGATAGGACAAGAAGTCACAGGACAAAAAGTCACAAATTTCAATTTTAAATATAGGACAAAGTCCCAGTTTGCTTGTATGTTCATGACATTTCTTTTCCCACATTAAATTCTACAGCCAGCAGATAGTTAAATTGATACATTTGATAGTGATAAGATCTTGATGCAACCTGTTTTGTTTAGGTTAAAACTATGCGGTGACCTCTGGATGTTGTATTCCATCATTGCTTTTAGTGATATACTGGAATATTCATGGCATTTTGTCAGTGGTGAAGTGTACTCAATAAAAAACAACAGGTGGTACCTATTTGCTCACAAAAGCCATACTGCAGACAGCACCAGGAAATAAGATCAGAAATTGAAAGGAAAAAACTTGGAACTGTCTCCTCTGTATTGTTAGTTTGATTTATTTCTAAAGAAAGAAGCCATACTTTTCCCCCTAATTAGAAGCCGTTAACTGTTGTCAAAACTATTAATTAGATATGCATCCTGCTTGTTTATTCCGAAATCAAGTTGTTGTATTAAAAGGGATATTTTAATGATAGTAAATATACACGTACTTCCTTTAAAGCCACAGCACACAAATGTAACAATTTTATTGGTTGAAAAAAAGCTCACACAAGTAGAAAGGATAATCTTTCAACTTCATCCAAAAACAAAAACAATAATATCTTTGAAAAAATCTCCAAAAATATTTCAAAATAATAAAAATAAAATAAAAAAAATTGATATAAAAAATAAAATGCTGTGAAAAATACCTCTGCAAAAACGCTTAAAAAAATTATTACTGGAATTAAATATAATATTCAATATTTACATTGTAGGTTGATTTTGTTTTAATCAAACAGTTTTTTTAATTGAAAATGAACAAATAATGAAAATTGTTACTTTTTGTCCTGTGACTTGTCTTATTTATTACAATATTTGAGGTTGTGACTTTTTGTCCTGTGACTTTTTGTCTGTGACTTTTTGTCCGTGACTTTTTGTCCTGTGACTTTCTGTCCTCCATTCAAGTTTTATTGGTCGTCCGACTTAAAACTGCTAAAAGACTGTCCGACTCAAGATCAAAAAGTGTCCGACTCACGATCAAATATAGACATCGGTAGTTTTCCTTAATTGCATTATCTGCAATAAAAAACACCGATAGGTTCAAAAAGATTTATTGCTAATCACTTCGTGCTCTTTCAGATGGTATCTATATTGCCAACATATATTGTTAAGGGAAGCAATCAGGGCCCTCGGAAAGCAGGAAGTGTCCGACTCACGATCAATTTACCCTATATACTTGTAAGATAAATGTATATACTTATTTGCTGCATTTGGGTAATACCTTTAGAAAAATATATTTATAAACTGTAGAAGCTGTTATGAGAAAATCTTTGACTGTTTTACTCATCTTACATATTTTATATACTATTTATAAGAAGAGATGCCCATCATTTCTGATCTTTCCCAAAAGTTTAATATATACATGTTGTATTAATAATATTAGTCGTACTCCTACTTCATTATTTTTATCTTGACTTCATTTGGAGCATACCTTTAGAAAAGCATATTTCAAAATTGTACAAGCTTCTATGACGAAAATCTTGACTGTTTTACTCATCTTTTATATTTTATGTACTACAATGTATTTGGAACAAAAAATGTCCAGCTTTACTGATATTTCAGGAAAATATAACTATTATATACTTGTAAGATATATAATATTTGCTGCATATGGGTAATACCTTTAGAAAACTATATTTCTAAACTGTAGAAGCTTTTATGAGAAAAAGTTTGACTAATTTACTCATCTTATATATTTTATGTACTATTTGGAACAAAAAATCCCCAGCTTTCCAGATATTTTCCAAACAATTGAGTATTATATACTTGTAAGATTCATACAATCATTTTATATATCTTAGTCACAGTTATGGCATACCAATATGGTGCCCAAGATAAGACATTATTGTGGTGTTTTTGTTCCTATTTAATTAATATGACTAAAAACACAAATATCTCTTTCAGCAATTTTGGCAGTAACATTTTTTATATTTTTTTTTTATTTATTGTCAAGTTTAAACACAAAATAAAGTTTATTGTCATGGACATCTGGACTCAATCAACATCCTGTTTAAAGGTGTGAAAACTACATGGTGTCCAAGTTACAGGAAGAATTGTGTAATGCCAATTATGTAATAAACATTTCACTCCTCCCAGGTGTTTCTTAATTAGCCAATTCCAAAACGATGTAAGCATGATCAAAAATGTCCAAATATGTTGTTTTTGCAATCACTCATTTCCTTTTGAACATTTAATTAAAGACTAATAATTTCACTTTATTAATGATAAACAAACAAATCAAGGAAAACTTGTATTTGTTCATGTAATTTAAACTAATTATTTTGTCTTTGCCAGAGATATTAAGTATCCAATTTATTTAAAACAAAAGGTATGTTTAATGCATAAATAATAGTTGAATGCCACACCAAATAAAGTCTCAGTTCTGATAGAAGTTTCAAATCTATTTTTCCCTCTATTTGTTTTTTTTTTTTAAGTTTTAATAATTCCTTTTTACATACAATTAATACATACCGTGATGAATCAATTATATGATTAAAACATCAATGTTTTTATTATTCAACTTGGAAAATAGTAAAGCAAAATATATTTAGAAGCCATACTATAATTTTTGAATTCTATGACATCCTGGATTGATAGAAAAACAAAAAACAACAAAAACTATAAAATGTGCATTATATCTAACAACTCATGTTATAAGGTAAGCTTTGTGTGTAATTTTGTTTAAAGAAAAGGTGGATGGGTGGCTGCTGATGAAGTAAGGTCAAATCAGCCTAAGCTGTTTATAATTTCTTGCCTGAAAAATATAAGTAACATTGTTAGTATTATGAATGTCAATGTAATTACTTTATTGAGCAAAAATATATTTTAATCTTTGTCAGAAGCTTGTATGAAAATACTTAAAAATGTAAAGGTTGATGAGGTTGAGGAGCAGATTGCTGAGAAATTAAAGCATGCTCCAGCTTAAAAGGATGGTCCAAATTACATGCCCTTAATATATTTTATAATAAGTCTTCTCCCTTTACCTTGTCTATACCAATGTATTCAGTTTAACCATTTTATAGTTTTTGTTAAATCTTTTTCCTGCTGAATTTATTTTGCATCTCAATATTTGAGTCTTTTACAGAAAATGATGCTTAAATCATGAATTATGTTACATTTAAAAAAGTCTGCAATGAAATGTTAAGAAAACTCATAAAGACAATTAAAATGTTGATATTTCAGTAAATTAATGTGGCAGTTAATTGTGGAAGTGATACTTTAAAGTAAAAAAAGGTATTTTAAAAATTTAATTTATTATGTTTTAGAGACCTCAAGAAAGACCCCAAGAACCTGTCCCACAGGCAGAAGATAATTAGGACCTTTAATCTTATTGTGGCAACTTCTCCCACTGAACAATGATTTTGTGGTGTAAATAGAATATGATTGTACCAGATCCATACTGTGCTGTGATTGTAGGGTATTAATTCCCTTTACTTGTACATTTGTTATATATAGAGAGCCTAGAGGACTTCTAAATATTATACATTGCATGTTATTCAGGATCTTCACAGGGGATATGGACTCATATTCCCTGTCAGTGTTCTATATTCTCTGAGCCGCGGGAACTTTAAGTTCCCCTCCTTTGATAACTTTCAAGAGTATCGTAATTACATATGCGTGTAAATATGACTTAATCCAGCACTTGAATATTAAAGTGTGTATACATTGCATGATGTTGTTGGTAAGCGTTTTTTTTTTTAATTATCATACACATTGGTATGTAATTGCATTACCTATATTATTTTAAGTAGAAAAGGGTTAAAGTAGAGAATAATTTCCCTATAAATTATTGAATTTTCTTTATTATACCCTATCTTTTAAGAAATTTGACCCTATCAAAAGCCTTACATGTATTTTTTTTGGACCTAAACCCACTTGAAGGCTTGTATGAAAACAAAACATTATTTTTCTTTAATTTCAGGATTTATTATTCGAAATACATGTTGGCTTCCTATATAGATAAGCTCAGATATTTATTTTAATTCTATTTTGAGAAAGCAACACATATTTAGACCCGCTTCATATCCCCAGTCTACCATGGGAATATGGTCATATATCACCTGTCAAGTTGACCATTCAAATTGTAGGATTAGACTGCATATTTCACTCCAGTAAAGTATTGACTTGTATTTGTTAATTATTGCTTTATATTCTCATTGTTTAATACTGTCACAAACATGAATTGTTTAATGACTTTATAAATAAAGTTGTATTTAATTTATCATTCTTTTAGTTCATGTTTAAGTTGTGCCATGCATTGTTAAGACTCTTATAGGCTTTTGTTGTCTAAACTTTAATTCTGAAAAGCACACTTATTGATTTGATTTGATTTTTGGGGTTTAACGCCACTTTCAACAATATTTCAGTTATATCATGGCGACCGTTTTAGTGGTGGAGGAAGCCGGAGAGAACCACCGAACATGAGCAAACAACTGGTAAACTTTATGACTTGCGAGTCGAGTGCACCCTTTTTTGTAATTTACAAAGCCGGGTGCGAACCCACGCCATATTGGTGACAGGCTTGTATGAGTTGTTAGATCCAACGACGTAACTCATTGAGCCACCTGGTCACACACACTCATTGAAATAATATTTCACAGATCAAGGTATGCAGTACTAAATAATGCAGTGATATGCTTTACATTATGTAAACTAGGATGACAATGTTTCTAGAAATGCTTAGGCATATAAAATTGACATTGACTAGATTAGTATGAGAGAAAACATGTGGTATTAAGTGGTACATTGCTTCCCAACTGGATTAAGCATCTGATAATGAGTTCATCGCCAATAAAACAGGAGTTTAGTCGCAATATGACCATACCACAACATTATGACAACGTCGCAATATTACGCTGTGACGACGTTGTGTGGGTGGTCGTATTTACATGCTGAGGAGTCTACAAAAGTACGTTGTGACGACGTAACAATATTACGTTGTGACTACGTAAAGTATAACGTTGTGACAACGTTTTCCCGACGTCGGATTGTTTGCTGGGAATTTCATCTGAATTTTATTTATGACGCCGATGCGTCCAACCCGATGAATTTTTATTTACGAACAAGGAAGGAAATTCGTGATTTGAAAACAAAAACAACTTTCATTTATAATGCACAACGTAAATTTCTGCACTAAAATAATGAATACCGTGTTCCGTGACACGCTCGTTTTCGGAGGAAATCACAGTACACATTATTTAACATTGAATTCGGAAAAAAAGATAAATTTCCCGTCTTTAATTTACATTATAAAAAAAAAAATAAAAAATGTATAACTTGTAACAAAGAACAAAGAACGTGAACAAAAGCATGCAATATTAATTTATTATAATACCTGGATTATATACCCGAAAAGAAACAAAATAATTATCAGATTACCTCTACTGTTATTCATAACTTACCAAATACACAACACACGGGAAAGACAAAGTATAAACACCAGACCTTGTTTTCTTTAAATTTATTTTCGGGATTCTACTGGCACAATATTTCAAAGTGTCCATCTTTAATGAAACACTCAAAGCGTCCGTTATTATCATTAGATTTCCCGTCTATAATTTACATTATATAAAACAAATTAAAAAAATATAACTTGTACCAAAGAACAAAGAACATGAACAAAAGCATGCAAAATTAATTTATTATAATACCTGGATTATTTATCTGAAAAGAAACAAAACAATTATCAGATTACCTCTACAGTCATTCATAACTTACCGAATACACAACACACAGGAATGACAAGACTGTTTTCTAGAAATTTATTTTCGGGATTCTTCTGTAATGAAACACGCAAAGCGTCAGTTATTATTATTAAATACATAAATATGTGGACTTTATTAATACGGTATTTTGCGTTTTTGCACAAACGTACTAGTTGTGTGATTCAATAAAAAAATACAGTGATTCAAAAACATTTACATTTTAGTTGCCTTTATTTTTATGGAGGATTTATATAGTATATATTACTATATAAATCCTTGTTTTTATTTATTATTATTATTTTCATTAATATATCTTTCTTTCGTTGCGAATTATTTAAAGATTATAATAATAGTTTCAAATTAGTTGACACAGGCCACTTACAGCACGCCACTATTGTAGATAACAATATTGCCGTGAGGCATGTCATGAAAAGCTCGATGCTGATTGGAGGAAATAACTAGAAAATTCTTAATATAAAAATATTTTTCTTAATATAAATGTCAGTTTTTCTTAATATAAAAATCTGTTTTTCTTAATATAATTTTTTTTTTCTTAATATAAAAATCTGTTTTTCTTAATATAAAAATCTTTTTCTTAATATAATTAACTTTTCTTAATATAAAAAGATATTCTTAATTTAACTTTCCCACTCTTAATTTAAAAAAAATTCTTAATATAACAAGGTTTTTCTTAATTATTAAGAATGGGAGTAGGAAATTAAGAAAAGCATTCTTCTAGTTTAGGGGGACCCAGACCTAAATCTTCCGTCGTTTGTTAAGTCCCGATGTAGGTACGAAACGACCAGGTTACGAAACGTCCGCATCCGATTTTCTGCACAGATTTAACCATGTATTGACTTCCGGTATGTCATTTCCGGTGCATGAAAATTTAATCATTAGTATATATAGAAAAAAATTGCTATTTCTACCATAGTTGGGCATTATGACTTCGTCCCATATGACGTTATATGTAATTACGTCATTCGAGGTATGGAGGCAGAAAAAAACGAACAATAAAAAAAATTACGTTTTAATTATCGAAACTCTAATTGGTGACACAATCGGCCTGATCGGCCCAATGGCAGTTAAAAACCAAGCAAATCGGCCTAATCGGTCAAGTGGCAGTTAAAGACAACACAAATCTGCCTGATCGGCCCAGTGGCAGTTAAAGACAAAGCAAATCGGCCCAAATCGGCCCATCGGCAGTATAACTTGCAGAAATATAATGGTTCGATGCTGTCATCATCTCTTTTAGTGCTGTCGTCGTTATGTATTTTGCCACGATATAGTTTAAATATTACTAAAGTTGGCGTTAAACAACAATCAATCAATCAATCAATGGTTATTTATTTTGGTATCGTTGTGTCGTTGTTTTCTCCGATAATCATCACATGTTTTGTAGATAACGATATGTCGTAGACAATATCTGTAACGTTCAAGCGATCACTTGTCTTATTTGTTTCATAAGTCCACCCTTTACGTCTTCGGGAACTCCACTTCCAGATTTTATACGATTTTCGGCTGTTATCTGTCCGTATAAGTTTACATAAAAGTCTACAAAAGTTAATACGCTGTTTTGTAAAACAAGAAGTCCAACCCATATCACCTCTCGTTGCTATGTTTCATGTGTGTTTCCCAATGGTAAGAAAGTATTTACATGTTCTATTCTGGACCGCTGTAATACAACTAACATTAATTACTATAATGCTGCATTCGCACATACATTTAATGTGAATAATGCGAATCGAATACGCCAATCACGTTCATAAGTAATTATTTTTTTAATGCGCATCGAATTCGGATCGGCTAATTCGCGTTATCCAATTTGCTTCAGCAATATGTTTTCGTTAATGCGAATTCGTTAATTCGTATTCGATTCGCATTAAACTGTCGTGTGGACACATGCTATTGCAAAAGCGAATTATTTGAGCAGGTCCTTTGACGGAATTTTGTTGGAATTAAAAAAGATTATTAACATTATTATCATGTGTAAGCTTTCTTTTGGTTGTTCATTTTTATTGTTATTAATAAATGACGTCATATGAATTATTAATTTTATTATACTTTATGCAAATTTCTTACATTATCTATTCATTTCATTGGACAAGCGGCAGTTGTTAATTTTCACTAACCTTTCATATGCCCCGCCCATCCCTAGCAACATTTGATAATATTAACAACGGGTGTTAATGCCTAAAATGAACACCCGCTGAGCCAGAAGTGTGTCGATCCAGACAAATTAACATCCGAGTGGAGCGACATGTCTATCCGCGGACTGTTGTTTCAGTGACCTAGCACTATTAAAATCCAACTCAGAGTGTTGGTCTAGTACAAAGCGGACCTCATCATCATCTCATTGAAAATTAACTTGTTCTTGCCATGATATGGCTGAAAAATTGTTGAATTGGCATTAAACAACAATTACTCACTCACTAAAACCCACATAAATAAGATGTAGTCCCCCAATGATTTGTCTAACCCGCCATGACATATTATCCACCCTCAGGCTAGTTATTGATACACATATGAAGCCGCAAGTATCAGTTTAATAATTTTTTAACCTCTCAAAAGGAAGGTGTGGTCTTTTTGGTTGAAGTGAATCTGTTGATTTTAGCTCACGTGCCCCAAAAGGTCATATGAGGAATTGTTATCACTTTGTGTCTGTCGCCATCCGTCTGTAGATACAATGGTTTCCACACAATCACTTAAGATCTCTTACAGTTGTTTCGAATCATTTCCATTCCGTCAAGATTTTGGTATTTTTGTCCGCCAGATCACGTGATATCGATGAAACACTGAACTTCCGGTGTCAATGTACACAACAAAAACTCCAATCGAAATGTGCCGTTTTAACGTTCGATCCTCAACTTAAAAAAATCTTAGCATTTTCTGTAAAAGACAGATATTAATTAAATTGTTTTATTTGTAACAAAGACTTCAATGCAGAGACAAATACTTCTTTAAAATTAAATTTGTTTTCTTTCTTTATTTGCGGATGTTAGCATCATCAAAGGAAAACGATCTGCCTTTATGTATATATTTCTGATACCAGACAGATAGTGGGGTACCGAACACCAGTATTTATTCAGCGGTTTCCTTGGTGTCTCCATATTACAATTACTTATAATCTACCGCATCTACGACTATAATATGCTGACGTTGTCACAGTAATAGCGTAAACACCTCGAAGTCGCCTGCCTATTTGTTCAGACGTCAAGACACGAAAAAGACGGAACGTGGCCAGAATTGACATGATTCGAAACAACCGTATTGACAGGTCCTTCTGAATTTTGTACACATTGATCCTTTGTACTGAATAAAGGTTGGTATTTATTTGGGTATTGTAACCCTACCTGTTTCCATACAAGAGGTCAGATACAAAAAAATTAAAATGGATGTTTTTGTTTTTTGTAAATTGACAGCTTATTTTTCATCTGTTTTCAATGGGTTTTTTTAATGAATTCCTTAGAGAAACCCCTTTCAGAAAAATGCATAGCATTACTAAATAAAAAAAGTAGTTTGTAACCATTACAGTTTTTGACATAAAATGGAGAATTTTTTTTTTGGTTATGCAAAATGATTATGATAGATCTTTATGAGTTATTGTTGGACCAGTAAAAAATAGCTATTTAATTTCTAAAAGGGGTCTAAATGTTGTAATCATGTATTTGGAAGATTATGGAAATTTTACTTCCCATCCAATTTTGATGCAGTTAACTGTTTTTCTTTGAATTGATAGCGCCAAGAGCTTTCAGGTGTAAGCCAACTTATTTCCTCTATCTCTGTGCAATCAGAAACTATCACCAGCAAAGTTATGAGTTCGAGCCCAGTTCATGGCGAGGTGTACTCGATACTAAATTATGTGATAAAGTTGGTCAGTGACTTGCGACAGGTCGTTGGTTTTCTCCTTTTCCTCCACCAATAAAACTGCATGACTGCCTGACGATATAACTGAATTTGTTTAAGTGGCGTTAAACACGATAACCTAACCATTCAGAACACTTCTTCTTTCATTACTTATAAATTGCCACTTAGGGTGCAATTTTGATTAAAAATGTTCTTTTAATAATTTAACACCCTACAATAATATTTTTCAATTTATAAGTTACACACGAAATAGTACCCACTCCCAGAGGGTGTGCCGGTGGTAGAATAGTCACCAGGTTTCTCCGTCCTAGAGGCACTAGTCCTCTAAAAGGGGTCAATCCCGGGGTATATAAATGGGACCGAGAGCTTCTTCGGCTTAAAGGGGCGTCCATCGGTTGTGCGGGATGTATAAATTGACAACCAACCCGTCCTTCGGATGAGACGTAAATAAAGCCTAGGTCCCGTGTTGAGAAATTGCCACCCTCTTCGCACGTTAAAGAACCCAGTGTATCAGCTCATTATGAGCATTATGCTCATGATGAGTGGTCCATAGGAGACCTGTTGCACTGGCAAAATTATCCGTCCCTACCCATCACATTTCCTTGTTTCGAGTTCCGTGGCGTTTAAATTATTCTCGTCCTGAATATAGCTGAACAATTTCTCGCTGGACGTTAAGTATCAATCAATCAATCGATCAATCACAAAATAGCATTCTGAAATGTTTTATTTTAAACTAGTTACAAGCGATGAACAATAGTGGAACATTTTTACAAGTCCTCATCATTTGTATCTTTTTCACGTTTTGGTAGTTTCGTTTTCTTTCTAATTATTTTTACCTTCGTCCATATTACCTTCCTTCTATGTTTTATTCTTCGATTTCGTCTGTTGTTGTCGGTGCCGATATTGTGTCAACATTGGCTACAGATTCTTGGTGTTTATGATATTTGAGCACCTCTGGATGCTGACAAACATACACAACAGTATATTTTACGTGTTGAAAAGTACTCGTTGTTTTCTTATCTTCCTTCTTATTATTCCATATACATTGTTTGTTTTGTCCCATATGTATTTGAATTTTAATAATGACCTTTGCATATATAGTGATTCCCATACCAGCTCCTATCGATAAAAGCACAGAATTCCCAAAATAATTTCTTCCTTTTCGCTGTCCGGTCATGGGATCAATATTATTTATCGCCCTAAAAACATTACGAAGTACTCTGCAGGTTTCTTTAAACATCGTTTATTGGTAGCGACACTGAAAATGAAATCAAAATTCTATTTAATTTTCAGAATTGTGTATTTTAATTATTTTTTTAAATCCCTTTCCTATGTAATTACATGGGTCTCATATTGTCAAACAGATTGGTTATGATTTGTGGTGTTTTAACGCCAATTTCAGCTATATCATGGCGACCAGTTTTAGTGGTGGAGGAAGCCGGAGAAAACCACCGACCATGGGCAAGCAACTGGTAAACTCTATCACTTGCGGCTGCAAGTCGAGTACACCTTTTTGTAATTTACAAAGCCGGGCGCGAACACACGCCGTATTGGTGATAGGCTTGTATGATCTGTTAGATCCAGCGACCTAGTGTAACACAATGGGACTAGACCATATATATATATAAAGACGTATCTTAATATCTTTCATCGAACATTAATTCATTGCTTTGACTTTAATTATCAAAACATTCTTGTATTGTTTTAACTTTTATAATCGAAACATTCATTTATTATTTTAGAATCGTTGTGCTGAACTTAAGCTGTGTTTCAAAAGTGTACGTCCAGTAAATATCTATAACAGTGTTTCCATATAGGATAGGTCACAAGCTTGTCAATGCGTGTGGTGCCAACATATGTTAAAAAAAACATTTTAGAATAATTTGACATCCGTTGGCACTATTGATGAACAAGATGGATCAGATAGGGTCAAATGTACTGTTTTGTGAAATTGGTCTGACAATTAGTGTCCCTATTTGAAGATACTTGATTTGTGCATGATCGTTTTGTTTCCATAAGTATTGTCCCAAACTGAGATAATCGGTTCTTGCAGCTGTATGAGCAGACTATTAGTCGCCGTAGTCGTTGATTTCAGTGGACCTCGCACAAGTGTTGTAATCTACGCGGTTTGTATTGAAGGACCATATAAACCGTGACGATTCCAACCCTCACAAGTTCAGTTTCAGTTCAGCTCAGACAGTAGTAACAGTATATAATATTTTGAACTCATTTTTGGCAGTTTTAAGGTGGTACCTAACACTACAGGGAGGTAACTCTTTAAAATCAGTTGAACGTTTTGATCATATGATGTTTGTATGCAGATTTCAAGCATCTCGGTGATCAAAACCACAGAGAGAAAATCTGCTATGTGGCTAGTGAATTCATAGCTCTGAGTCTGTTGGTTGGAATTTGTTAAAATTTTGATATTTATTACAGTGGAGATATTCAAACACACTGCCAAAGAAATAAGAAAATTAAACGAACGGATCAAATTTTACCTGAAGTGTATGGTACCACCTTAAAACATGATTTATTTTAGCAAGATATAGTTTTGTTAAATGTACATTGCTTTATATTCAGTGGATTTTAATTATACATTTTGAACTTTATACGATTGTGTATTTCTTGAGTGTAATAAACAGAAACTCTATTTGAACACAACGCGAATTATAATTGACATTTTCAGAAGGTTTACAATAACTCATTGTGCCACCCAGGCCCCGATTTGTCATGAAGTTGTGAAGAATAAAACCAAACTGTATATATTCACATGCGCGACAAGCCTATAGATTGTTGTGCAAGTGCGTGTATATATATATATTCTATTATTTACTTTCTTCTTTTTTAGAGGTAAACAGCTAGTTCTTGTGTGTTCGTGGTAAATACGCAGGCTTTTGTTGCATGGAATTATCCCCCTTTTTAAATTGTCTGCTTACACGTTTACTTTTAATCAAATGTCTTTGTGATTTCATCTCTTTTCGCTTTAATACATGTATGCAAGGTGTAAGTGTCCATATCCTTATACAGAAATATCCCCAGCAATGATTTTGTAAATGTTTGTTTGATTGGTTTATGGTGTTTAACTCCACTTTCAACAATATTTCAGTTATATCGTGGTGGTCAGTTTTATTGGTGGGGGAAACCGGGGAAAACCACCGACCTGTCGCAAGTCACTGACAAACTTTATCACATAATGTCGTATCGAGTACATCTCACCACGAATGGGGTTCGAACTCACAACTTTAGCTGTGATAGGTACTGATTGAACAGGTAGTTGTAAATTCAAATGTGACACCTAATGTGTTTCTGTTAAACGACACGAACATCATCTGTCACTGAAATCATGTTGGACACAGTGCTGGATTTACCATTGTGCTTAGGTGTGCTTAAGCATAGGGCCTCGTTGGCCGGGTTGTCCATCTTCCTGCCAAAAACAAAGTTTTCGATGGATTTTTGCTTAGGGACGGACCATTTAACTTCAAAGGGGGTTATGTTTTTTCCCTAAATAAATATTCTGATTCCCAATGTTGCTGAAAAAAATATTATGATTTTGGTGGAGGAATAAAAATAATCTGATTCAGAGTTTTCGTCATATAACCTAATGTTAAATTCTGGAAAAAAATAAATATTCTAACTCTCGTGTAGTCCGAAAAAATTTTTTTGAACGAAACAAAAAACCATAACCCCCCCTGCAAGTTAAATGGTTGGTCCCTTATGTGGTGCAATTTTAAATTTGAAGGCGTTCTGTTTTGGGGCGATTCCAGACATAATGATAGAGATGATAGTCTATGTGCCACATTCGGGGCCCAAGTAAGGGGCCTCATAACTTAACTAGCACAGGACCGCATTTGTCCTAAATCCGCCACTGGTTGGACACCAATATACGTAAATAAATAGAATTAAAGGGAAACTTCGCAAAATTTGTTTTCCCCTGATGTATGAATATGGATGTTTATATGTATATTAGCGTTTTATTATGTTGAATAAGGGAATGACGATTTTAAAATTCGGTCAACGATAGATGGATGTCGCCATTTTGATAGCATCTCAATATCAATTATCACGTGATGTCTAAATACCACCACGGCCCAAAACAAGCGTGACAAACCGGGGTCCTCATTCAGTGTCGATATGGCTTTTCAGGCCTACGGTTGTTTAACCCGACAAGGGTATAGCAAAAGCCTTAAGCCAATTTCGTTTTCCTGACCCCGTTAAAAAGAAAGAGTTATACATGACTTGGCTGATCAACCTCAACATAGAAGAAACAAGCTTCACCAGTACTAAGCACAAGTTGGTTTGCAAAGAACATTTCGAAACTTCCTGTTTGGAAGGAAACTTGATGGTAATTCTTTTTATTTTTCTTATTATTCTAAATATATGAATTTATTACACAATCATTTTTTGCAGATTTACGTTTTGTTTCTATAGATATGCTTATGACAAAACAAACGAATCGGGAGAAAAGGTCCGTCTTTAATGAGACACATTTACAAAAGATTTTTTTCGAAAATTGAAGAACTACGAAATAATGTGAAAAAAGAGCGGACATCGGAACAATGCCATGAATTCGTACAAAAATCAAAATAGGCCTATACTACGGGGCAAAATTGTTTTAATGATATTATTTATAAGATCGCACTTAATAATCGATCATTCATGCACTACAATAAAGCTACACATAAGCTCTGCTTCTTAGCTAAAAGCACATAAAGTGGCATGGTATGAAACCATCATCGTCGGTAACCCACGGTTGATTCCGATACGTTCCTCTCTCTCCATCACCCGTGTGTCAAATCGCTTGTAACCATTCGTACTCATGAATATTCGAAGTTTCGAATTAACCAATCAAAATCACGTTTATGAAAGTGAAACTCTTTGGTATCAGAGTAAAAAAATCGTTCTGTCAGTAATGAAAATGTGTGGATGAAGTGTAGTGCAGTATAGAAAGTCCCTCTATTCTTTCAATCCAAATTTTTGCAACAGGTCCGACATTTTTTACTGTTAACCAAACTCATTATGAAAGGAACGATTTGATTGGTTGAATCGCATTGGAAGGTTGTAATGTGAAGACTTATAAATTATTCATGAGTACGAATGCTTACAAGCGATTTGACCCACGGGTAATGGAGAAAGGAACGTATCGGAATCAACCGTGGGTTACCGATGATGGAAACCATAAAATTGAGAGGATTATGTAAACATATAATTTGTAATATTTTTTATTTGACAATAACAGACGATGAGTATTATAAATACATTTAAAGTTTATTATACAAAACTTCGGGGTACATCTCTTACGTAGTATAAAAATTTGTTGATGGAAATACATGTACAATATTCGTATTCGCCAACAGTAAAAAGATTAATCTGTTTTCATAACGGTTATTTCTGATTTGAACAAAGCGTAACATATAATATGTCTCTGCGTAAAGAAAACATTTTTTCTTTATCTTAATCACGTCTTTCGAACTGGCGGACATTCTGATTAATCTCAGAATAGTCATAAAAAATTTGGTTGTTGCTTTTATAAGGAAAACTTGCATACGAATGTTTTTTTTCTATTTTGCTTTTTGGGGTTTGCAAGAAGAATTTTCTACACTGCTCTGTTCACCCTGCTTTACTTCATAATCTTGGTTGTTGCTATATCATTCTGATGGGGTACAAATTAATCAAGATAAAAATCACTCTTAAATCATGAACAATTTAATATAACTTACGATCAATGTTAATCTTACGATTCTTTTGTGAAAATAGCCCATAATCATTGCTGCATCAGGCGCGGATCCAGCAGTTTTGAAAACGGGGTCCCAGGCTCTTGTTTGCCAATTTGTACCCAATTTATGCACGAAATTTACTAAATTGTCGAACACTCCTTTGATCCGCCAGTGTACATTAATATGCACCCATTCCTAATGTATACTTGATCAAGGTCGTGTATTTTGATCACCCATTAGAACCTTTAAAATGTAAATTGTATCTCCTATTCTAGTCACAGGTAGAGTTAACGGGTCACAAAATGTGTATTGCGTTTCTGATTATTGCCAAAGTTTGTGACACATGTATTCAGGTATTCCCGTCGACCGGATGTAAAATTGACACTTGTATATTCTGCCTGGCGACTTCCTGGGTGGACCTAAACTCATGATTAAATGAAATTAATTTAAAACATTTTATGAACATTGGTTGTTAAAATATTGATTGAGTAAAATCATAATCCTTTGATTAAAATTAAAGTAATTAAATCATCTTTTATGAACACCGACTGTTCAAGATTCAAGATTCAAGATTCAAGATTGTTTATTCAAGAACTCAGGCGCACATGTGCGCAACAAAAGCAAATAAACTAAATACAATTACATATAATAGAAGAAAAAAAAATAACTACAATCAATTACATAAAAACATGGGGGTTAGTGAGTACACATATTCAAAATAAAACACTAATTTTTCTAATAAACAATGATATATTAATAAGTAATGCTGTGTGACAAAGATTGAACAAACCTATCATTTTGTTTTCATTTGGGTTATTTATATAGTAACTTGGAATAAATTTATTACGAATTTCAACTACTTCTTTACACTGACAAATAAACAAATAGTGGAACTCATCGCCAAGCATTTACTGCAAAATCTATTAGCTTTAGGTATATTTCTCCAGCGTCCAGTTTCTATCGGGAATTTTATATTGGATAATCAGAGTTTGGTAATAAACATTCTATGAATAGGTTTTAATCTTAATAAATAGGATTCAATAATAAAATGACTTTTAAATGACATATAGAATTGTCCCCTTGATGTATTTGCCAGAACAGAATTCCATTTTTGGATGAATTGATCACGTAAGATCTGCTTGGCATAAGTTTTTAGCCAATTAACACTTACATATTGTTGAAACTAAGCCCAATTTCATCAAAGGTAGATTTAACAAATTCTATCCATTTAAGAATATTTTTGAGAAACTGAAGATGGACTTTTTTCAATATTGTCATTTTTATCAAATTCAATTACTTCGCAAGCATATAATAAAATGGGGGAAACTAAAGTATCAAAAATCTTTAATTGAAGGTCCAATGGAATTTTTATATTTCTTATCTTATAGTAAACAGAGTATAAAGCCTTTTGTGCTTGTTCTACATGTTTTTTCTTCGCATTTAGGAAATTGTTATTAAAATTAAAAAGTATTCCCAAATAGTTGTATGATTCACAGGTATCCAATTCCTTGTTGTCAAACATAAATCTTGTATTTTGAGTAACCTTACTTTTTGAAAATATTACCACTTTTGTTTTTGCTATATTAACTTGTAATTTCCATGTTTTACAATATTCTGAGAAAACATTCAACACTGTTTGCATACCATCAATACTTTCTGACATTAGAACAGTATCATCAGCATATAACAAAAGAAATATCTTAAGATAAATATCTAGTACATCAAAGCTTACTTCATTAATCATATCTAATGACTCAACACCACTGTCTTCCAAATATTGCTCAATATCATTTATAAAAAGGGAAAAAAGGAAAGGGGAAAGATTTTCCTCTTGTCTAACACCTATATTAAAGGCAAAATAATCTGATTTTTGACAATTTTTCGAAACACAGGACTTTACATTTTGATACAAACTTTTGATAGCATTAAAACATTTTCCAGATATATTATTTTCTATTAATTTTTGCCATAAACCTGCTCTCCATATTGTATCAAACGCTCTACTGAAGTCTATAAAGGTACAGAACAATTTCTTCTTTTTTGAAAGATATAAATTAATAAGGCTATGCAAAATAAAAATAGTGCCAGTAGTAGAGTGAGAATTTCTAAATCCAGTTTGTGCTGATAATAATAAACCAATTTCATCTGATAAACTAGCCAATCTATTATTCAGTATGCCTGTGAATACTTTTCCTAAGCAACTCATTAAAGAGATTGCTCTATAGTTCTTTGGGTCTTTTGAACTACCTTTGTTTTTGAAGATAGGTGTTATAACACCAACAGACCAGCTTACAGGAAATACACCTTTATCAAAAATAAAGTTAAACAATTTAACATAGATTGGAATCATAAAATACACAGTATTTTTTAAATATTCATTGGTAACATTGTCTAATCCACTAGCTTTGTCATTGTGTAGATTCAAAATAACATTTTCAATTTCAGCTTGAGATATAGGAGCATTTAATACATCATCATGGTTATTTTCGTTCAAATTAATTACAATTTCATTATCGTCGTTTTCAACTTCATTCATTTCTTTGAAGTAGTTATAAAGTTCGTTCAAAGACACATCAACTGATTATCTACTTTTTTCTGAACAACGATTCAATATATTCCAGAATTTTTTAGGATTTGATTTAGCAGAGTTTCGGATGTCACAAGTCATTTTATCTTGATAATTCTCAAACCTTTTATTCATTGCAAATTTATAAGCCTTACTAGTTTCAGATAAGCGAATCCGGTTAGTTTCGCTTTTGAATCTGTTGTATATTTTTCTGGCAGTATGAAACTCTTGTCTGTTATGTTTACATATTTCGTCAATCCATGGGCGATTTACAGACTTGTTTGATTTTGTCGGTCGAAAAGTTCCAAAAGAGTTCTTTGCAGAACTATCAAAAAGGTCACAAATCAAATTAACTATTAAATTGATATTTTCCATATCGACTTCGCTACTCGTGTTTTCAAGATTACTCAATTCATCAACCATCAAAATTATTTCTGTAAATCTTTCGTCTTCTATAACATGATGAACGAAATCATCGCTTTTAGTATGGTCCCAACGTTTTGCCCTCGCGTTGCCTTTAGATTTAAAGTTTTCTTCTATTTCGTCGTTGTCTGGAGCACTCAGACAACTTATTTTTTCATATTTCATGTGTGTTTATATTATAGTTTTAAAATTTAATGATAAATATTCATTGATTATTATGTTTTCGTATTTTATTTGATTCCATTTATATAGAAAATACAAATAAGAGAATCAAATTTACCTTTATTTACCTGTGATTACTCTGATCATTCACCCTTAATCCCTCTTAATTAGAAAGGACAACTTTCTTTGATCTTTCAAAATGTTGGCGTTCCGGGATTGATACTAACAATTTGAATATTTTATGTCTGAACTGTTGCGGGCTTAAGAAAAGGGCACGTTACCCAGAATTTGAAAACTTGGTATGCAAACACGACATCAGATGCTTACAAGAAACAAAAACGGATGATTTTGATCAAATTGATATACCCGGGTATATTTTTAAACTAAAAAACCGGAAAACTATATCGAGAAATAAATCGGGGGGTATAGCTTTAGGTTTTAAAGAACAACTTTCCGACAAAATATCACCTGTAGAAACCGAATGTAGATTTGTATTCTGGTTTAAAGTAAGTGCTGATCTTTTAAATACGAACGGAGATGGCCTTTTTGGATTTGTGTACATTCCATCCGAATACACATCTTACTCCTCCGATGATGCGTATCGGGAAATTCAAAATGAATATCTAATGTTTTCTCCAAATTATGAATGTGTTTGCCTACTGGGTGATTTTAATAGTAGGACCGCAACTGATGATGATTTTATATTTATAGATGATGATGACCCCTCAACAGAGGGGATTGATATTGTAAATAGTGTTTGCTTTTTAGATATGCATAGTTTGCCACGTAAAAGAAACAGCAGAGATCAAACCAGAAATAACTTTGGTAAATTATTATTGGATTTTTGTAAATCAAATGATTTTTTCATTCTAAATGGACGTTTAAATGGGGATGTAGATGGAAAATTAACATGTAAAGGTGCGAGTGTTGTCGACTATTGTTTATGTAATGTAAATAGCCTGTCACATTTTGTTAGGCTAAATGTATTAGAATTCTCTAAATTATATTCAGACGCACACACACCAATTTCCGTTTCAATTAAAGTAAAAGAAAAAACGAATAATGCGGCAGAATCTCGTAACCAATCTAATAAAGAGGAAGTAATGAACAAGTGGGACCCAGAAAAATTGCAAGAATTTATTGAAAATATAGAAACAGTGAAAGTAATTGATATATAAAATAAATTGATTAACTCAAATAACGATAACATATGTAAACAGTCTATTAACCAATATGTACATGACCTATCAGAAATATTTGTAGACTCGGCCAGAAAAACTTTGGGTACACGTACAACAAAAAACTCTAAGCAAAAAATAGATAACAGTAAAACTCATAAACCATGGTTTACTGTGCAATGTAAATTTCAAAGACAAAATTATAGAAAATTGAAAAGAAAATACAAAAGGTATAAGACAGACACAGTTAAAAAATGAGTTAGCTGCAGCGGAAAGACAGTATAAAAGAACACTTGATACAAGTATGTCACGACATAGAAAGGACATGCAAAATAAACTCAAAACCACGCGCACAAAAAATCCAAAAGAATTTTGGAAAATTTTAAATAAAGGTAAAAGAAAAGAACAACCAGACATCCCAGTTGATACATTTCCCGAGTTTTATAAGGAATTAAACCAGAAACCTAATCAAATAGATACGCCAAACTTACCTGAACCTAAAGTTCAGGAAACAAATCAAATAAATGAAGAAATTAATAAGCATATCGACAAAAATGAGATTTTGAATTGTATAAAAAAGTTAAAATGTAATAAAGCAAGCGGAGAAGATTATATTACAAACGAATATATTAAAGCTACCACGACCCAGTTTATTAACATATACGAGAAGTTATTTAACGTTATATTTGATACAGGTATTATCCCTGATATATGGTTAATTGGAAGCATTAAACCTATATTCAAAAACAAAGGAAATATATATGACCCAAAATATTTTCGACCAATAACAATATTAAGCTGCCTAGGTAAACTTTTCACATCTGTATTGAACGATAGACTGAATACATTCTCAGAGGAATTTAAGGTGTTAAACGAAAGCCAGTGTGGATTCCGTAAACAATACTCCACTACTGATAGTATGTTTATCCTTTATTCCTTCTTCGAATGTCTCAAAAGTAAGAATACAAAATTATTTTGTGCTTTCGTGGACTTCGAAAAAGCGTTCGACAAAGTCTGGCGTGAAGTATTATGGTACAAACTTGTATTGAACAATATCAATGGTAAAATGTATCGTTTGATATTAAATATGTATGATAACATTAAATCATGTGTTATATATAACAATTGTAAATCTGATTTCTTTAGGTGCGAAAACGGTGTCAGGCAGGGTGAAAACTTATCCCCGTTTTTGTTTTCAATTTTTCTAAATGATTTAGAATCTTACATGCAGTCAAAAGATGTCAGTGGGTTAGCAACATTGTCTGAAGAAATTGAAAACCAGTTAAATGTATATCTGAAAATTTTCGTTATACTGTACGCCGACGATACAGTGATAATGTCGGAAACCAAAGAGGATCTTCAAAAACAACTTGATGTCTTTTCTGAATATTGTAAGTTTTCACAACTTAAAGTTAATGTCGAAAAAACTAAAATTTTTGTTTTTTCTAGAGGGAGGCTTCCAAATAATCTAACATTCACATTTAAGGAAATGGAAATTGGAATAGTGTCTGAATTTAATTATCTGGGTGTTTTATTTTCAAAATCTGGGAACTTTTCAATGGCAAAAGAAGCTCAAGTAGAGAAAGCCACAAAAGCTATGTTCGAAGTTTTAAAAAGAGGTAAAATATATAACCTATCAATTCAGTGCCAGTTAGACTTATTTGATAAAATAATAAAACCTATTTTATTGTATGGGTGTGAAGTTTGGGGGTTTTCAAAAAACGAAATTATAGAAAGAGTGCACTTGCGATTTTGTAAACTATTACTTAATTTTAAAACTTCCACACCAAGTTACATGGTTTATGGGGAACTTGGTAGATATCCCCTAGACATTGATATAAAAGTTAGAACAATATCTTTCTAAACTAATCAGTGGAAAGCAAACAAAACTATCTGCTATCATTTATAAATGTATGTATAATATGTTGCGAGTGAGAGATAGAAACTTTATGTGGTTGAAATATGCAAAACATATATTGTGTAATTGTGGTTTTAATTATATTTGGGAGTCACAAACTTTTATTAATGAATTGTGGTTGAAACACTCGATTAAACAAAATCTCACTGATCAATATCTCCAAACGTGGCTATCTTCAGTAAACGATTCTCCAAAGGCATTGAATTACAGAATATATTAAGATAATTTGGTTTTCGAAAACTACTTCAATATTTTAAATGATAAGGATATTTTGGCATTAAGTAAATTTAGAACAACAAACCATAAGTTACCAATCGAAAATGGTAGATGGAAAAACATAGCCAGAGAGAATAGAATATGTCCCTTATGTAAAAATGGGGAAATTGGAGATGAATTTCATTATCTATTTAAATGTCAGCATTTCGGCAATCAAAGAAAAAATTATATAAAGAAAAATATTCGTATAAATCCAAACATAATTAAGTTCAAAATATTAATGACATCAACTTCAAAAATAGAACTCCAAAAATTATGTGGTTTTGTCAGAATTATTAATAAAGGTGTGTCGACTCTCGCTTAACCTCTTGTTATGACCTGTCTGTATACATTGTAAATTGTGTACATATTTTCATATCTCTATACCTGTATGTATTATGGTTTAAGAGAAATAAAGAATCTGTTAAAAAAAATCTGGATACAGCCCTTATATTGTTGTTTTAGCACTTAAGTTGCTTAGAGGTTGTTATTTTATATAGGTACAGAAATAAATAATTATTTATATGTTTGTTTGTACCTGTACTATTTTAACATTTAATCAATAAGTAGTTTTTTTTTCAAAAAAAACATGGCGGAGTGGACGGGCGTACTCCATTACGACCTGGTCAAATGTGTGTTGTCTGGTGATTAGGGGAATGATATTTGTGTGATATGTGGATCATTCAATTGCATTATATTATTTTTATGTGACGACTGTAAATGAGAAGGAAAAATAAGGGCAAAAGAGGCCGGAATAGTAGCACAGGTTTGACTCCACCGAGTAAAATGCAAAATACCACTATGGCGGACGGTAGCCCACAGGGTCAAGTTCAGATCTCACAATTTATTGCACAAGCAAATGAGTCAATTTATGGCCAACAACAAAATATGAACACTTTGCTAAACATTACTTACCATGTCAACCATGCTAATGCGGCTAATATATCGCCAGTGCCATTTTCACTCGCCCATATGCCATTTTATAACCAAACCCAAGATCCTCGTCAGAGTACACCAGTAACAAAGCCAGCCCCACCACACATAGTCCACCGGCATGCTCAACACACGCTTGGTACACGAATCGCTACTCCACAATCGCAGAATACATGTGTACAGAATACAAATCCAGCAACTTTTCCCAACCAATCGAGTCCACCGCAACCTACGCCCACTATACAGGTCGCACTCGATATGATCTTCTCAACTATGAATATTTTGAATTCTAGATTTGATCATTTTGAAAATGAAATGGCTAATAAACTGTCAAAATTAGATATATTAGAAACTATTAATAATCGGATGGAAACCATAGAAAAGGGTTTGAGTAACTTGCAAAATGAAGTTGTAGTAGTAAAAAGTACACTAAACGAACACACCGAAACTCTACGTAGGGAAGAAGAACATCATAACTCAATTGAACAGCGCTTGAATTTTATTGACGATGAACGGAAACACCTCGAACGTGAAAACGAACACTTATATGAAGATCTGCTTAGGCTAAAGTCGCACTCCATGAAATACAATTTAATTTTTGAAGGCATACCACAAGAAACCGGCGAAAATACTGAGGCGGCTGTGAAAATTTTTTTTAAAGACAAACTTGAAATTGATGATGACATAACTTTTCAAAATGTTCATCGCTTAGGAAAACAACCAAACAGAGACAAGCCTAGGGGTATAATTGCTCGCTTTACTCGATATGAAGACCAAGGGTTCGCAATGCCGTTCCATATAAACTGAAAGGTACTACGTACTCGGTGTACCAACAATATTCAAAGAAGAGATCTTGTTCCGAAATTAAAGCAATATAAAAGACAAGGCCGTCAAGCTAAAATTGTTTATGACAGGCTCATTGTGGATGATGTGCATTTCCCTGGTGGCGACCCACCTCGTAGAGAAGTAGAGAAGAACAGGCCATGGTCAACTATTGGTAGGACAACACATCAGACAGAGGTCTCTTAGCTAATAAAATTACTGTTACATATTTCAATGTTTGTGGATTAAAATCAAAACTATTAATTCCAGAATTTCTTGACTTAATTGAACTGTATGATATTATTTTCTTTTGTGAAACTAAATTAGATTCTTATAATGTACTTGATTTACCTGAAGGGTACAGTTTTGCTACAAAAAATCGTAAAAAATTGCAAGAAAATCAGGTGGCATTATTACGATATATAAAAAAAAATATGAGAAATTGATAAAATTCCTTAATTCTGAATCTGAATATGTTCAGTGGGTCGAGTTAACCGATTTAATTTCTAGTGTAAATAAAAAAGTTTTGCTTGGATGTGTGTATGTACCTCCTGAGAATTCTAAATGTTCGTCCGAGGAAGCTTTCAGCGAAATTGAAAACGAATATATAGATTTTTCAAAAAATTTTGAGCTCTCACTGTTAATTGGCGATTACAATGCCAAGACATCTGATTTGAATGATTTCTTAATACCCGATGAAAATTTACTTGAAATTTTAGATATAGCAGAAGATGATGAATTACTAAAAGAATTCTATGATTACGAAAACTTCCTTCGTTGTGGGGTCCCTTTACAACGGTACACTCAAGATAAATCGCGACCGAACAAGTTTGGTCGTAGATTATTAGAACTCTATCAAAACTGTTCCCTTTATATTGCTAACTCTAGAATATGTAAAGACAAAGGTATTGGCAAATGCACTTGTAAAGATTCCACTGTTGTCGATTACTTGCTAATATCGTCTAGTGTATTCCCTCTTATATCAGAATTCGAAATACTAGATTTTAACCCCCTAACATCTGATGTACACAATAGAATACACATTTGTTTAAATAGTTCACGTGAACTTGAAAATACCGTTTTTCACGATGACGTAAAACCTGTTA
>MJUT01059274.1:13196-28054 GCA_002080005.1 Gigantidas platifrons
CCCCCAACAAAAAATCAACAACAATTAATCGAGCAGGAATTTCCCCTGTTCGTTTCATTTTCACATATAAAGAAAAAAAAGTAAATATAAAGAAGACTATTATTTTGCTTTTATAAAGTAAACAATTCGCATTGTAGAAGGTAAAATAACCGACACGCGATTTTGTCATGGTCGTTAGATTTCTTTTTGTTTTCTTTAAATATATTTATGCAGGTTGTATTGTTGATATATTGGTGTGAATAAACAACATGCAGTACAAAGTCTGTCTTATTAGAATTTCTTTTTAAAAAGTTAATTGCAAATGAAATATTTCTTTTTATGTTACTACAATCACAGGAAATCCTGAGTCAAGGTGATATATGTTAACTTTAAATACATTTTCTTCTAATTCAATGGTTGGAAGTTTTCTTTAGTCTATAAATAAAAGTTGACAGATTTCAAGGTAATTATCACATTTACCTGTAGACTCAGACTGACATTCATCAACCATTTTGAAATTAAGGTAAGAATAATATACAATTATCACACAAAATGAAGTGCTGTTATGTTTTATTGCATATAACATTCCAAGTATCAATTTTTAGGGATTGTTTGTTGGTATTGTTTCAAATTCAAAAGCACATGATAGAGAATTGTACTAATTCAGTGTGTACAGGCTTATATTACTAATTCAGCGTGTACAAATTTATATTACTAATTCAGTGTGTACAAATTTATAAAGGAAAAAAAGGTAAAAAGGTAAAATATATTTAGGTTTAAAAATTTCAACACCATACACAAGTGTTTAAAAATTTCTTGTTAAGTTAAAAATAAAACATAAAACTGCCATCTTTAACTGAAACTTCAATCCACCAATTGTAGCTGATGAGAACTTTCTCACCAAGGAATGCCCATGAAAGCTATTCAGCTTATTTTCAATGTGGTCCTTTATAAGTATCAGCTTAAAGGTCAAGTGGACATTAAAAGATCAACATGAGCGGATAGAGTGATTACTTAATTTTAAAATAAGTACATTATCTATGAAAATATATGATATGACACGTCTTTCCCGTTCTTCACTGGTATGTATCAGGTGGCACTTCACTTCTTTTTTAAATCTTTGCCAATTATTGATGGATTTGATCGAATCGGGTAGAGAATTCCAATCATGGATTCCATTGTAGTAAAATGTTGTTGATTCGATGCCTTTAATTTTTGGTGTAACATAATTAATCTGACTTGATCTAGTATTATGGGCATGATGTTCATTAATTTTGATGAAATTATTTTTCAAATAAGAAGGACATGTATCATAATAGATTTTATGAGCATGGTTCAATCAAAGTTTTTTACTCGGTTTTCAATATTTAAAAATCCTAGACTAGATAATTCAGCTTGCTTTATACTAGTTCTTGGGCCCATGCTTTTGATGAATCTAACTGTTTTGTTTTTGCCACTTGCAGTTTGTTTTTTAAAGCACGAGTTATACCAGCGTACCAGGAGGAACAAGAATAATCAAAATGACATTGAATAAGTGCCATACTTAAAGTTTTCCGCGTTTCGGCAGATAGACAATTTGCCTTTCAATACATAAACCTCAACGGGAATTAACCTTTTTAAAAATAGAGTTAGCTGCTTTTCGCCAGACAGGTTTTGATCAATTTCAGTGCCTAAATATTTAACACTATTTTGTGAATTTATTTTATGACCATTACAGTTAATTTGAAATTCAGTTACATTTTTTAATTTTCTCTTTGGACCAAAAAGAATGCATTCTGTTTTACCAAGGTGGAGAGAAAGTTTGTTGTCAACGAGCCATTCACTACATGATTCTGGTTCTTAACCAAGTTTTTGAGAGATAAATTCAGGATTTTTATGAGAAAACATAATAGTACTGTCATCTGCGTACACAAGTAATTTACAGTCTGAGTTAATGCTTATGGACATATCATTGACATAACAAAGGAAAAGTAAAGGAAATAGAATACTTCCCTGTGGAACGCCACATCTAATGTTTGCTGGATTGGATTCTGTGCCATTAACATTAACCAACTGTTGTCTGCCAGTTAAATACGATTCAAACCATTTAATGTTAGATACTCCCATTGCTTGAAGCTTGTTGCAAAGAATTTGATGATCGACCGTATCGAATGCCTTTTGAAGATCTATCATTACCATATCAGATGTTTGAGATTTAATATGATAAAAAAAATGAATAAGGCAGGTATCGGTGGAATAAGCGCTTCTGAAACCAGATTGAAGTTCATATTGCAAGTTGTTTTTGACTAAATATGATTCTAGCTGTTTATATACTGCTTTTTCTAAAATTTTTGATATAATACACAGTATACTTATTGGTCTATAATTTCCAACCTCTGTTCTATTGTTTTTCTTAAATAATGGTTTGACCCGTGCTGATTTTAATTGATCGGGAACTATACCACTCGTTATTGATAAATTTACAATGAAATTGATGGACTTTGTTAGTGTTGTAGCCGCATCTTTGACGAACCTTGCTGGAATGTCGTCTAACCCTGTGCTTTTAAATGAATTAAGATGACACANTTCCTTATATATAAATTCCTCGGACACAGGACTTATTTCAAGTTGTAATCTATTGATATTAACTCTACTATAAAACTGTTGGAAAAGAGTAGAGGCTACGTGGAATATATTTGGAGATGGAGGCATCTTTTCAACAAGCTTCGATGGCACGGTTGTGAAAAAAATTATTGAAAATGTTTGCGATGTCATTTAAATTATGACAATTTTGACCATCCACCTTCAGAACAACACAAGCATTGGTTTTTTTTCTTTTGAACTATAACCTAAAGTTTTCAGCTGTTCCCATATTTTTTTCGGAGCGTTTTTGTTTTCTTCAATTTTATTTGCGACGTATTCTTCTTTAGCCTTTCTTACATTTCTTTGTACCAAATTTCGCAATTTACAGTAATCCAAATATAAATGTTTACTACCTGTTTTTTTATATGATATTAAATATTGATCTCGTTTTCTAATATTATCTAAAATTTCTGAAGTCATCCGTGGTTCGGAAATCTGTTTAATTTTTATTTCTTTATATGGAGCTATTGAATTTAAAGTTGATTGAAATAATTTTCGAAAAATTTCCCATGCTTGATTTACGTTTCTGCATAGATAGAGTTCCGACCAGTCAGTTTGTTCAAGTTTTTCTATAAAGGGTTCTTGTGTATAAAGTTTTAATGATCGTATACGTACAGTACTCTGCCTACCTGTGTGTTCTCTAGTTGTTTTTCTAGTGCAAAAAAATGGTCACTAATTCTAACTTCAATGACATCGGATTGGCAAATCTTTTCACTAGTATTACATAAAATATGGTCTATTAATGAACTACTGGATGATGAAATTCGCGTTGGTTTGGAAATTAATTTTTCCAATGCATACATGTTAAGGATATTCGAGTATTTTTTGTATATATCAGAATTTTTGTTTTTCATACAAATATTAAAATCGCCAAGAATTATGATTTCCCACTCCGGTCTTATTTTGTTCAGAATAAGGTCAAACAGTTCCAGAAAATTGTTATGCTTTGGTGGCCTATAGCAAGTTCCTACTATCATAGGTTTGGATTTAGGTAATAACAACTCTATCCATACAGATTCTAGCTAATCGACTGAGATGTCTTGTACTAAAGTAAAAGAGATGTCATCTCTAATATAAGAGCAAACTCCACCGCCATTTCTAGTTCTATCCTTCCTCACAATACTGTAATTTTCAATCCAGATTTCTGCATCGGTAACAGAATCGTCGAGCCATGTTTCCGAAATAGATATCACTGCGGCTTTGATTTTATATGCAATAATTTTTAATTCTGATATTTTTGGGAGCAGTGACCTAGCATTAAGTGAATAAAATGAAGGCCCCTTTGTTTAGAAAATTTAAAATGGTCCGAATCTTCAAATGAAGTCTTGGGTTCAAAATTTGTTTTTCTCAAAAAACTGATGTTGATCTTCTACAACATTTTTATTTTGATTAAAAGGAAGGGATTTGATTGTACATTGATCGCAAATAAAAGAATTGTGTACATCATTTTGCGTTTTCTTCTTTAGAAATGTGGTTGCTAGTGATATTTGTACATTTTATGTGGGTTTTCTGGTCGCAAATTGAGCAGTTGATAGATTTACTACTTTTTATGACGCCCTTTGAACATTTACTACACGGATATTTTGCATTCCGTTTAGATGGATTTGGCCCTGGATGTGGATGGATATCACCACTTTGTAAGAGAAAGAATAGAAAAAGAGACCCGGTAGAGGTTTTGGAAAAAGTGTGCTGACCAGAGTTGACAAAAATATTTTTCATTCGTGCATGACGAGTTCCATGATCAAAATGAACCTCGCCTGTCAAAAATATTTGTATATCAAAGATTCAAACCTTTCCAAAATCACTTTTTGGGAAAGAATTTAGATCAGAAAAGTCAAAATAATGATGTCTACATATTAAATTTGTAGGGGGAATTGACAATTTGTAATAGTTGTTGATATAACCAGCAATAAAAACATAAAATGCGGAGACCAAAAACACACCTCGTCCACCCGTCATGCTGACCTTGACCTAAAAGATATTACTAATTCAATGTGTACACATTTATATTTGCATTCTGCTTGCGTTCGTAAAGCTTCTGTGCCACTTTCTGTTTGTGTTTGTGTGACTTCATTGCAACGGACTTAGAAAACGTTTGGCTAGTAAATTTTAAAATTTGAAGGGATTTCGCCCACTTCTAAATATATCGTTCAATATGAAATCATGCAGTGCAATGTGACTATTTATCACAAAAAAACTAATTATATGGTTTTATAATACTATATAAAACCATAAATGTAATAATACAGTTAATAGATTACACCGGCACCAATTGACGCGTGGTGGCGCTCGTGTACTATCAGTTATTCCTTCGGAACGTTTGCGGAAATGCTCGGACGTCTTCCTAACATATCAGGTTTCAAGATGGCTAATCGTTGTACTTTCAGGTAGCCCTTTTCACAAAAATTCGTAACTTTAATCCTTAACTTTTCAATTAAGATTATCCTACGACAATTCCTAAGTCCTTTACACAAAGATTATCTTACGACAAATTTTATTCTTACGACTAAAATTACACTTACGATAAAAACTCTTCCTTGGGTGTACTCGATACAACATTATGTGATAAAGTTTTTCAGTGATTTGCGACAGATTAATGGTTTTCTCCGAGTACTCCAGTTTTCTCCACCAATAAAACTGACCGATATATTGTTGAAAGGGGCATTAAACACCATAAACCATCTTCCTTAGCAACCGAGTTTCATTTCCCGATAATACAACAAAACATTTTTTTCTTAAATAAAATTATTCTATAAAATATCCCCGGCACTAATTCAGTAATTTATAAGCAGATTTTTATGCTATGATGTGCTTGTATGGTTATATTGAATTTTTATCTAATATATGAATCGGTCACAAAATATGAACGGGTATGATTTTCGTATCTGTATAGGGAGAACATTTCTAATGCATGTAAATTAACATGATCTATAATAATTATCATTACTTGGAGTTGTGCGTCATCATCCACGCGTGGTTACTTTTGGTAGAAGTATTTTTAAGGGAGTGCATCTGGAGTGTGAAAAAAAGCCCCATTCATATAATTCATTTTATCGGTTATTTGTCAGCAAAATATTTGCCTCCCGCTTTTTTTCCAATTAATCCCATCCCACATAAAATTATATTAAACGCTTGTTCTTTTTTTTACTGATGAAAAGTTAACCCGATTTTTCTGAGCACCTGCTGTCGCCCCAGTTTTTTAAGGGTTCGTGTTTCTCATTTGTTTTTTTTTATTTTTTTATGTTCAGTGTCTGTTTTGTCATGTGTCTTTCTTATTCCTGGGTGTGTCTTTGTCCATTGATTTCCCTTCATCTTGAACTGCGCTTCGGTTGTCTTTCCCTTACTTATATATGTTTTTCATATACGGACAAGATATAAGACACTTTGAAAAAAAAGTCCTGTAATGGTTACCTGTTAGTTTCTCAACAAATTCATTGTTAACATCAGGTAGAAATATGTAATTGGCGAAGAATTTCTTCTTGGAATGTTCTTTAACCCGGGTTCATTTCTTAGGGGTTGCCTGCTCTGACCTGGTTCCGGTTGATAAACTCTAACCCACACGCGATCTGGGGCGGCAGCCATTTCTGCTATGCGCGCACTCGACCAAATCGGATGACGTAATTCGACGTTGGCCGTTTATGACGTCGATAACGTCGACAGTATGTCTTCATTTGGCGGGCTTTCTTAGTGTTATTGTCTCTCGATATGTTTTTGCTTTGGGGGTGTCTCAATACATTTTGTGCGTTTTCTTTTTTTATTTATTTTATTTTTCCGCATTGGGTTTTTAATCAATAATAATTATAAAATATCACCGATTGTTAAAAAGTTCCGGTAATGTCCTGTATGAATTGAGTTTTGCTTCAACATAATAAGTGCCCGGCAAGAACGGCGGCGGCTACATAACATTGATATTATTTATAATAACTGCAACTCTTGGTCTTTTTATGGTATATTTATAGGACAATTAATTGAAGAGCGTGGATATCGTAAATATTGTCACGAGTGCTGAAGAACGCAGTGATTAAACGAGTGCGCGGAACTTGTTCCGCGCACAAGTTTAATCGCATGCGTTCTCGACACGAGTGACAATGTTTACGATATTCACGCTCTCCAATTAATTATCCTGTTTAATATATAGATTTTTCAACATTAATTTCATAGTTTCCGAAAAAATTATTTATTTTTTCACACGTGTGACAAAGTAGTCCCAATGACAGTTTGGCGGTAAAATACGCGAGTGTGAAAAGATATAAGTTAGATCACATTGTGATTTACCAAAATTTCTTTCATTTGGAAAATTCGGTAATTCATAGACATCTATATAGTAATAATTTATACGGAATTCGCATTTAATTTGGCGTAAAATATTTTTTTGCGATTCACGGTAATGTACATGTTACATATGTTTACGGTACAGTTATGTATACTTTTCTTTACGTTAATCGCAGTAATACATTGAAAAAGATGTAAATCTAAGAATGGCTCGTCATTACGCTGTCTAAACAGGTGCGTGGTCCCTATCATAGCACAAATTTAGGAGATTCTTTTAAAATATAAAATAAATTATTATGTGCATTTTATTTGTGACATTGTGATGAAGATTTTAAGCATTTACCACAATGTCATTATTTACTGTATACTGTAGTCTAACGTAATCTAGACCTTCGTTTTCAACTGGGCTTCGGTTGTCTTTCCTTTACTAGACCCACACACAATCATGACAATGTTTCTTTCAAATGAACAATACACTCTAACCGAAAACAAAAATATGAAAATATGAATTCTGGAACATTAATATTCCTTGAGCTACGGCCATTGAAGCTCCCGTTGATATTTATTTTGACGGAATATAGCATTCAGTTGAATCCTTTCGTATACCCATATTGTACCCCAACGCAGATAGCGATATTGTAACGTCAAACAATCGCTTCTATGCGCGACGTCACTGAACGATCGATGTAAACGTTTCTTAAAAAATCGTTTGGCACTCTCCAGGAGATATACAGTACGTGGAACTCAAAGGGTTAAACAAAAATCAATCATTGATTGACAGACGAAACACAATGACGACCGACCAATAATGCTGAACCGATATTTCTTTTTCTAATGTTAAGATGGTTATTTAATGTCACCCCACGATATGGCTGATATATTGCTAAGGAAGGTATTAAGCAAGAACAAATAATATGAGTATATTTCTAACACCAACATTTTAAATACTACGTTGGCTATAAGTCGTTGTTGGTATAATGAAAGATGAAATGGTGCGTTGTCATTGGTGGAATGGGTTTCCGTGTTTCTCTATTCCAACAATCAATTGGCGTATTGTCGGTTGTTTAAAAGTCAGCGACTAAATTGCATATACTCCATTTCGAAATCTACAAAGGTGTATTCAACGCACAAGAGGCGTGGCGCTCTCCGAACACGACACCAAGTACGGTAATTGAAATGGAGCCCCCAACATTGGAAGACAATACCATGTAGTTGTACCATATCTACAGCGGGGTAAGATTAAAAACAAAGCACTCCGAAAAGCACTGAGAATTAACCTTTCCAATCGTCACCGCCCCCCTCGTCAGTAGCAATATTCCAGCATCTACAGCGTATGGAGTTTACATTTCACAATTCATTCGTTATCATAGACATTGTGTCCAGTCCAGTTATGTTCTTGACAGAGCTCAGCTGCTGCCCAAAGGCTACTCACACAAGACTACGTTGCTTATAAGTTGATGTCATCTAAGGTCGTCATTACAATCGGGTTGACCAATACGAAATGTCCATATATCAAATGACAATGAATCTTTTATTTTTAACGTAGATGTGTTATTTCCTCTATCACTGCCAAGACTTTTGCCGGACTTGACTGTATATATGAGTTACACTGAGTGTGTCTTATAAGAAGCATAAACTGTTTACCCTTCACGAGTACCTGAGGTCACCACTCTTTATTATTGGAGGGTTCGTATTGCTTTTCTCTTTAGTTGGTTGTGTTGTTTTATGATTACCGTGTTGTGACCTCCGTTACCATGACCACTGAACACGATGCTCTCTTCATCTTTACATCCAGTTGTTTGTAGGAGGTATTATGTCTTATTTACGTTATTTGTGCCTGCTTATTCATAGTGGTGTCCAACACATTTCTTGTTGTGTTTTTGGTTTTGTTTGTCTTCGTCCTCTGTACCATATGCTGCTAGTTTCGCTTAATTGTCCATTTTTATTGGCCCGTTGGTATTTTGTAACGTTTAAATAAGATGTCATTGGTAGCAACGAGGAACAGTCCATAATTGTTTATGACCTTTTGCTCATTAAGGTAAGAATAATATAGATAACTGTATACAGTGAAGAGGTCAAGTACATTATCAAGATATTACAGTGTACATGTTAGGCCAGGAAAGACGGTCGACTAAGGCTTATATATCTGTTATTTCACATAAAATTATATCAACACAAAATACCATACAGTCTAAATACAATTCAGCAATTCAATAAAAAAAATCGTAGAATAGATATATGATCGCTCCCTTTCATGGATTGATATTTTCACATTAACGACAAGTGGCGGGTTTAAGCTAGTGACATGACATATGAGACCATACTGTAAGATAGTATAGTACAAAGAACGTCATGTCAGTCTGTTACAATGAAATGTTGGAAACGAAAGTTACTAAATGTAGAACCCAACCATGTCCTCTCTTGTACGTAAAATAAAATAATAAATAATATATACTGGACTAAAAAATGAAACTGGCCTCTGCCTATTCCCCACCTGTGTACGTTTGATTTTGATATAAAAAGAAAAAAAAGAAATATACATACACCATCAATAAATCTTTATTCGTGATATCAAGAAGACTATGATCCTTGTAGCCCATTTTTATTGTAGAAGGTAAAATAACCGACAAACGATTTTGTTCATGGTCGTTCGGTTATTTTTTATATGATATATTAATGCAGGTTGCATTGTTGATGTATTTGTGTGTTAACAGGCAACATAAGACAATAAAGATATAAAATGATAAATATGACTTTAACTGCCTTTTTCTTCTAAATCAATTGTTGGAAATTTTCGTTAGGTTTTGAATAAAATTTGACGGATTGCCAGATAATTATCGTATTTAGCTGTACATTCAGACTAAAATTAATCAACCTTTTTCGAAACTAAGGTATTTATACTAGAGATAAATTTATATAAGCTGGAGGACACATTACGGGAGCTTGTCCAACTGTTTTTCATAAAGAAGAATGGCCAACGTAGATACAAATACCTTGTGTTATGAAGGGACAGATCTTAATTTGTATAAAGACACTTATTGTACCAACAAGTTCTCTGAAACGTGTATCATCAACATACTCGTGTTTTTTATTAACAACATATGTGTTATCTTTGGTGGACGTGTTTTTCAACAGACAGTCGGCTTACCAATGGGCACAAATTTTTCACCTCTTCTGGCCGACTTGTTCCTTAATTCGCATGAGGCAGACTTCATACAGGGTCTTCTCAGGAAAAACGAAAAGAAAGTAGCCCGATCCTATAATTTCATGTTATATAGATGATGTCCTTTCACAAAATTATTCTAGATTTGGTGATTTCGTTGATCGCATCTATCCCATTGAGCTTGAAATAAAGGATACCACAAATGGAGATACGTGTCCTTCATACCTTGACCTAAACCTCGAAATTGACAGTGATGGGCAATTAAGAACGAAACCTTACGATAAAAGATATGATTTCAATATTTTCATTGTGAACTTTCCATTCATATGTAGCAACATTCTAGCATCTCTCAGTTGGTACGATATTCCTGAGCTTTTGGTTCCTATCATGATTTCCTTCATAGTGGGTTGCTGCTAACATGGAGGCTACTAAGCCAAAGGCTCGTCTTAGTTAAGTTGAAGTCTTCACTTCGAAAGTTGCACGGTCGCCACCACTACTTGGTTGACCGTTATGGAATGTATGTGTCACAAATGTACTTTTTCTTTTGGCCATTGTGTTGTCTGTTCTTCTGCGATACACGGATTTTTATTGCCCCTTTGGTATCTTCAAACTCTTCTTATATACTGAAGATTTCAAATACTGAAGATGTCAAATACAATATCTAAATGTTACAGTGGATGTGCTAGGTCAGGAAAGTTGGAGCTCTAAATAATATGCTCCATTATATACGAGTTGTTAGTTTTGCCAAATATGACTGCATGTCAGTGACGTGAATGAATGGATTTAAAAATTAGCAGTTCTATTTTTCTTTAATGAATTTGTTCAGCAATTACATGTTATCTGGTGAACAATTACCATGATGTGTGTGAGACACGCTTAGTTTTAAAACAAATATATATGATAAAATCAAAAAGACAAAGGTTATTAAACGTATCCATGTGATGCCGTCTCCCATATCCAACCCTTTAACATTTTATATTTGATAAGCTCGGATAAGCAAACACAAATTTAAAAAGAAGGTGACGAGATAATTATAAATAGTCTGTTTCTACATTTTGGTTACATGTAAGAATAATTTTATAGTACGAAAAATATTTACTTGGCAATACAATATATGTATGTCCTTGTGGAATATTTGGTATAAAATAAATGAAATTATTCCTTTTACAAATGTTATTAATATAGAGGATACATAATGCAAAAAAAAAAATATATATATATAATGCATGCATTCAAGTTTTTTCAAAGAAAATTTACAAATTAAATTTCAAAAAAGAAATTCACTTTATTCCTGAGGAAATCTATTTTTTTCCTTGAGGAAAATTTTTATCTGTACCAGGAGGTTTAATGAGAATTTTTTAATTTTTTAAATGAAGATGAAACGAAAAAAAATATTAACAACTTTGAGAGTTTAATATTAAAAATAGCACAAACGAATTCGCACTACACCCGGGAAGTGTAAAATTAGTTCAATCCCAGTCATTGTCACAGGGTCGTAAATTATGTGGTAGCATGTAGGCAGTTGCCTCATATTGCGGGCTGACAAAAAAAATCAAGAAAAAAAAACAGAGGAAGTGTAAAAATATGATGAAATCTGTAATGAAAGATGAAGGTCAAGTCGCCGTTATATTTGATTTGATGTATGATCAAGAAGAAGGTCAATTTAACCAGGAAAACGACTCCTGCCAACACCAGCAGAAACTCGATGGACATCACGAACTGATACACTAACTTGGCTCTTAAAACACTATGACAAGGTTCTTGATATACTCGATGAAATTCAAAACCAAACCGTCGGCAACTCAGATGCAACATCCTATAGACTGACTTTATTTAATTTTGAAACATTAGTGGTCGCAGTCGTAACACAGTTCCTACTAGGATAATTAAGACCTTTGTCCATAGAATTTCAGTCTGAAAACTGTGATCTTGTGGAAGCACACGTTCAAACTTGAACACTAGCTTCCACGTATTTCCGGAATTTGACGGACGACATTGTAGGTTCTATTGTTGATGAATATCAATATGACATCTCATACCCTGATGACTTATCCCAAGAAGTTCACAGGTGGAAAACTTTGACTTCTATTAAGAAGATCGGATCAAAATGTACCATAGAACAAGCGCTTACACATACGCAGCTTTATCCAAATATAAGACAAATACTATTGCTTCTGTTAGCATTGCCTATAGGGTCTTGCAGTTGTGAGATATATTTTTTTCACTACGGCGACTTAAAAAAGTTGGAACAAGTCAACACAGACCGTAAGTAGATTATGTGGTCTGGCAATGCTTCACATGCACAGAAATGACGATGTTGGCCACATTGAATGCGTAGAAGTTCTGAAGCGTTGGGATTCTTCAGGTCACAAAAGATGTGCACTAGCCTTTGACAAAGCATAATGATAAACTTCCAATGATTAACCAACCATAACACCAAATATTACAACGTTGTAATAATTTTAATTCAATAATTAAAATGATATGTTTTGCTGTGTGCATTTTCATTTTTTAGGTTAGAAAATAGTTTCTCTGAAACCAAGTCAAAATAGCTCGGGAAAAGCCAAAAAGCAGCATAAAACATGAAAAACTGCTCAGCAGGGGGCATAGGCCTGATCCCCGAATATTTCAGTGCCTCCTCTTAAACTTATATCAATTTACGGCCCTGATTGATATTTGTTTGTTTGATGGCGTTTAACACTACTTTCAACAATATTTCAGTTATATCGTGGCGGTCAGTTTTATTGGTGGAGGAAACGGAGTACCCGGAGAAAACCACTGACCTGTCTCAAGTCACAGACAAACTTTATCACATACTGGTTTGCACCTCGCCCTGATCGAGATTCGAACTCACAAACATCACTGGTGATAGGCACTGATTGCACAGGTAGTTGTAAATCCAACTACCATATTATCACGGCCACGACGTCCCCCTTCCCCCCACAGTCATTGCATTATAATTCATAACTGTATAATAAGTTTATTCGTTGTTGATGTTAGAAACGTTTTTCAATAATTTTGGTAATACGTTTTTATTATCATTTTTAAATATTTCCATTGAATAGAATTTTGAAAGACTATAGCACACAAACCACCCATGTGTGATCATTGTCTAATGTCTGTGTAATATGAAACACGGTTCCATGTATTCAGTTATTGATTACGTGAGAAAAACCTTACTGGATATGGCGTAGATTAGTTTCTTTTGTTTTATTCTTATGGTGCGATTTACGTTGTGGACAACTGACATTACCTGTTTACGGACATAATAGAGAAATGTGTTTTGTTTTCTTGAATAGGTATTTAACATGAACGGTCCTAAGATAAAAATGAGATAGAAATGAAAGTGGTTTATTAACACCTGATCCACACAAATGATCACCATACAAGACTTTGGAACTTACTGAATTTTCCCGCCGAAAAGGTATAGTATTTTGTTACTGAGCGGTCATGTTTCGTGTTAGAGGACAGACGCTCGTGACACGGAATTGCCCCGCCCTCTTTTTTCTAACTTTCTGTTTACATATTTATTTTCAACACAATTGCTTTATTTCTTAATTATTTCATGAATCTCATTTTCCTTATTTTAGCTTGTTCGCTTCAATATTCATACAATCTTATGTTAACAGCAACTTACATGTTTTGATCCTATATATACTAATTAAGAAAAAAGAGATGAAATGATAAAGAAATGAAGAAAGTTTTTGGAAATAAATATGTAAACAGAAAGTTAGCAAAATAAGGGGGATGGTTTAATTCAGTGCCACGAGCGCTTGTGTGTAAGAAGTATAAATTTTGTCTCTTTATAAAGTATATATACTAAACATCTATATGGACAAAATAAATAAATGTATGTACATTTTGCATGGGGCTATTTTGATAAGTGTGTGTGCAATATTGACTGTGACGATTTGGCTTACTTTTACTACAAAGTCAAGCAATTCTGAATAGACCAGTTTTTGTGCTAGAAATTGTGAACATTACTGAAAACTCTTAACAGAGTCTGAGCAAAGTCTGAACATTACTGACATTTCTTGAAAAGCTCTGAACAGAGCCTGAACATTCTGAAAATTCTGAACAGAGTCAGAACATTACTGAAAATTCTGAAAAAGTCTGAACAGATTCTGAACAGAGTTTGAACATTACTGACCATTCTGAACATTGTCTGAACAGAGTCTAAGCAATGTCTGAGAAGTCTGAACACTCATTTTCTTCATTACTATTCAACATCGTTATAAGTTGTAACAAATGATGGCCGTATATATGCTAACAAATCTGAATCCTCCACCAAACAACTAATTAGTGACCACGACGACATCCTCGATCTACTAAGAAACATATATTTTGTTGAACCCATTAATGATATGGGAAGTGTACGTGTCCAGAACAATCTCAGTCCAAACAGTCAACAGTAATCTTTCAACATGACATACCAGTAATTAAACAATAGTGTAAATACTCAATTGGTTTTGTTTAGTTTGTTGCTTTAACTTTTCTTTTATATTTACTTCCCCATTTTCAATATTTGTTTGGTATAGCCCATGTTCTAAATTAATTAATTTCCCAACCCAAGGAAATCAAATAGTAAAAAAAAAATATGCAATGCAATAGCATTGTCGTATATCCATGTACTGATCGGAGGAAAGAAAGAAAAAGAAAAAAAATATGAGGACGGAATATAAAATAACTGATTGAAGAAGAAAAGAAAAACAATTTTAATCAAATTGTTTTTTTTTTGTTTTTTTTTTTTAGTTTTTTTTATTATTTTATTATTTACAACTTTATCGTACATATCATATAAACAATAGAGAAAAGAGGAATG
>MJUT01059274.1:28865-39795 GCA_002080005.1 Gigantidas platifrons
AGTGACGAGTGATGATTTTTGTTTTGCTATATAGAATATGTTAGAAACGAAAAAATGAGTAAATGTAAAATGTAGCACAAATTATTCTACTCTATATGAAAGCCAATTAAAATAATGCATCATACGCACAGCAGTTTAGAGTTCGCTGACTTGCTACTAGTGGAGCAGGAATTGTCTACCCTTCCAGACCACATAAATTCCCTTCCCCAGGCTTTTGTTGGGATTCGCATTGATATATCGTTAATATTCTGTGTAGTGTCTTATAAATCAATCTACGAAATTGAAACAATGTTGAATTTACAAACAATATCGCGTAGGAATGGCAGAGTGACACACAAGGAAACAATCCGTCATATCATGAATATGCGAGTGTGTGATTCTGTGTATGAATGAGGTGATATTGTCCACTCATGTAAGTTAAATAAAACAATGAATCTTATATACTGGACAATAGTTTGTACCCAACTGACATATGTTATAAGTATCTTTTTAATAAATACCTTTCATTAGATAACCTTGAAATATATGTACATACACAATTAAATTTCAATTAAATATATAGCTAGCCATCGGTCGATTACATCGTGTGTGTATAATACACTAAGAACTCGTCTAATTATGTGAGCACGAATGGATTCTGACATAATATTCATCATGTCCGCCCATAGTCAAGAGATTAGAAAGACAAATAATAACAAAAGTCTTTAGGAGTAAGTATATTTATAAGAAATAATAACAGGTAAAACAAAAATACCCACCAAAGAAAGACAACTCTTATGAAAATATAAATTTTACTTACATCAAATCGAGTGATTCAAAAGTGATTTTCCCTGCATTAAATTATTTACCGCAACATCCTTCTTAGCATATTGAATGTAATCAATTTTAATCGTCCTTCCTCAAAACTAATATTATTCTTTTACCTGTGGAAATACATCCATCTAGATAGTGTAATCACAGGTATATTGGTACCTACATAATCTATTGTTTATAATCCTGGTCTCGCGTTGTATATATAAATTTACAGTCAAACTTGTAATAAGAGGTCACTTTTGGGACAATTATAAAGTGTACGTTTAATACATGTGACATCGTAAACAAAGGTTCAATTCATATGAGTGATTTATGACAGGACAAGAAGCATGTGACCTTTTAATACAGGTGACCGCTTAATACCGGTGACTACATGGACATGTTTGACTGTATATGAAACACTGCCAACTTGACAAAACGTTCAACAGAATTACCAAATGCGGTTTTTAATGTGTAAAAAACAAACGTTCAATAAAGTGTATTTTCTTAAATTTATATTACAAATCAAATACAATATTTATGTTTGAAATGTAATGTTCCTAATTAATGTTATTTGTGAAAACTAATGTCAATCTCCCTCGGGCAAATTATTTGACTGTCCAATCGTTTGGCGTATCCGATTACGGTTATATCAGGAACGACTCGTGCACACTATGTTATATATCTACGTGAAATAACATAAAGTATAGTCCATTGCTCGTAAAATACATATTTGTTGATTCTTAAATTCGTTGATCCCGACTTAAAAACAAAATAGAATAAGTCATAAATATTAGTATTGTGTGATTTCCTTCCGAAAATGGAGAGAAACCATTATAGTGTGTTGAATTTATAAAATCGTGGAATGGTTGACCTACGAACATTGGTTCTCTATCAATATAAAACTATTTCACATCAGCTTAACTTGATATTAATCTCTTTCAGTGCATCAGTAAGGCCAAAGGCAACAGTTCCCAAGTCATCTCCAGCACCGCGGGACAAATGTTTTGATTGTTCCATGAACAGGCATGAAATAACTGTTTTATTATCTTATATATATCTCTCGTCTCGGTATATGTTTTCGTATGTCATATGTTTTCGTATCATCCATTTTATTTTGATTTCCACAGTGCTAGGGTTATTTTTGACGTGTGTGTTCCGGTTTCTATTTCTGGAACGTAAACAGGACTCCAACGTGATATGTTTCAAAAATGTTCAAGACTGCTTTTAAAGACATAAGTACCAAGAATAGCGAACCTATCTACTGAACCATCCGTTTTGTAATGCTAAAAATTTACTCCATTTATTAAGTAGCTAGAAAAAAAATGAAGAGCTATCTAAAATTGAACTATGTCGTCTGCCTCTCAGACACCGGCTCTTCCTGTCATGTGACTGTCATGGGGTCACTGCTCGTACTTGTCAACAAAAGAGCTGACTGAAATGTGCCTGTTACTTATAAAAAATACATGTCACTTTGGAAATTAATTATTTCAGTGTCAACTTTTTTATATTACTGTAATAAAATGACATAAAAACAGCCTGATCTTTGACAAAAATACATCAAATGATTAACACTTATATATATTTGCTTCTGTTTAGCCAAATAAATAATAAACACTAAGTAACTGTGCAAAACATGAGCAGTGCATGTGGTTTCAGCACTAAGAAAAACATCAAAAGTAAATACAATTTTGAAAGTGGTCATTTTCAAACATTCTGTTGTTTTATTTAGATGTAGTATTATTTGTAGATGGGCAGAACCATGAAATTTTAAAACCAAACATTTCCGGATTTTATATTCGTTTCCATCCCGTATATCGGCCCTGTTTTTTACTTTATGCGAAAACATATGACGCCA
Source organism: Gigantidas platifrons (assembly GCA_002080005.1). Classification (NCBI taxonomy): domain Eukaryota; kingdom Metazoa; phylum Mollusca; class Bivalvia; order Mytilida; family Modiolidae; genus Gigantidas; species Gigantidas platifrons. The sequence continues at coordinate 31,516 of MJUT01059274.1, forward strand.
TTTTACTGACAGCAAAACTTACCAGATAATCGAGAGTATATTAAAATACAAGAACGGCTTTTAAAACAATCTTATGTACAAAGAAATATTTAACTAGCCATTTTTGAAAATTCCAATCGTCATATGAACGCAGGGTTAACACTGTTAATCGCTATATCAGAAAATCGATAATAGTATGAAAACCCATCACACGAGAACATGTATGGACATAACCACAAATCCACTGAAGATGATAATGTCTCGGATCCGGAAGAAGGAGAACTGTCAACTGTTTCACTCCGCCGGCTATTTTTAAAATTTTCTTGTAATCAGTTAAAAAATATAGCATATGAAAAATATATAATATAAGTTAATAATATACAATGACAGCGCTACAGAAGTTCAGCGAAAATGTATTCTTTGAAGAGGAATTGTCCGATCAACAACGATCAATTCTTCTAGTAGATATACTGAATGTCATGTGGTATTCTAAGAGTGAGCGAGAAATACACAGACATACCAGACATCTCACTAATACACTTTTGTATAATTTTCCTCCAAACGACCAAGTAACAATTAAGCTCACAGGAAGTATTTCAGAGGGCATTAGTGGTGGTATCTATAGTAATCAAAGCCACACCGATTATGATATGTTACTCACATTAATAAATATAAAGTTATACACTCCACGTAAAAACAATATTAACAACCATCCACGGTTATCCCTACATGACAATGAAGATTCATCTTTTCTTGTCGAAGAAGATGACAACTTTTCAGGATATGTCAAATTATCATTGGAGGAAGTGAAAACCAATTCTGTTTACGTGAAATGTTCTAAAAGAATGAATAATGGCAAACTGTATTTATCAAATTCCATGATGATGGATTCATTATATGAAAAAACAGGAGAAGATCATATTATTCCGATTGAAATGCACCAAATTGTAGAAACATGCCAACAGATCAACGGACCTGCTCGTACATTCTACAATAAACGCTATGGAGAGCTTATTAAATCGATGGATATGGTGTATTGCATTCATTACGAGGTGTGGCCAAATTCGGCAAACTCGTTCATAACCAGACGTAAACCAAACAATTGGCCATCTAACAGCATGTTAAAAAATATCCAAAGTCAAGGTTGTGACGTAGTACCAAAAGGACATCATGATGGTAAAAATAATGATATACAATGGCGCATTTCTTTTCCGGGTGAACGAAGTCTACTTTTAGATCTCACTGATGTTCAAATATTGCATTATGTACTGATCAAAATAATACTAAAGGAAAACTTGAATACGTCTCAAAGAGAAGTGGTGTCCTCGTTCCACGCAAAGCATGTAATGTTTTGGTGTATGGAGCTTTGCTCATGTCAATGGGTAGACTCAAATTACATTAACTGTTTAGATATATGATGATAAAAGCTAGACATAATTCCACATTCTAATTTAGTTTTTTTAATTTCCCTGGTTTGTGATTGGACAATGCTGAACTTTTCATGGTATCAATTCCACGGTTGAAAATCATGAGATATTTTAGACGATTGCCGCTTACGTCATCTTGTCAACAATGTAGCAATACACATGATTACATTTGAATGGAGATAAATGAATTGTATTTGAATATTTCACGCCATCAATTGTCGATTTAATACTGTAATGTTCAGCAATTCCACGGTTGAAATAGCATGAAATAGTATTTTAATTTTAGCTGATTACCGCTTATGTCATCTTGTCAATAATACGGCAATATATATATATGATGTATGTATGTCTATCCTACACATGATTACATTAGAATGGAGATAACTGTATTGTATTTGAAATTGCACGGCATCAATTGTCGACTTAATGGTCGCTAATATCCGTTTACTGGCTCCGCTAACGCGTCGCCAGTAAACTCAATTTGCGACCATCAAATCTTCAATTGATGCCGTGAAATTTTCAAATGCTATTATCTCCTAATTATATCATAGAAAGTAGAAATCTGCTTAAATCTAAAATGGCAGATAAAATGTCAAAGGGAATTATTGACGTCTTACGCAAATATGATACGACATATGCTTTTATATTAGATGCCTTCGAGTGTGTTCTTAAGTTAACACATTATAATAATGCACTGCTAAAGCGTGAAGCCCTAAAATCAACAGTAGTGGCTTGTTTCGATGCTTGCTTTTGGTACTTTCGGTTGCTTTGTGTTTGGTCCATTTTATTTTTGGGAATTACACATACCACACAATGCCACACTAAGTTTGTTGAATTACTTGATTAGTCTACAAAATTTGAAAAAAGTGAAAGGTGTGTCTATTGAATACACCAAGTATCTTGTCAGAAGTATGGTGGGTTTCTTATACTATGTAAAGTATAAAGAATCAAACAAAACGGATGATTTACTAGCATCAAAGCGACTGATTCAGAAATCGTTGTATCTGGACAATTCTTGTTTAAAATTACGTGCCGCAACATTTTCCTTAATTAACATGGAATATAGTCAATCTATTGAAATGAGTGACACATTTCTCACTTTCCCACCAAAACATCAAGGGGACAGTAGCTATGGTGACTATTTCAATGACATACGGATGAAGGTATCGCAACAGCTATTTGAAGTGAAAACGACTGAAGAAATTGAGAACATCCTGAAGGCAATCTTACAAATGTTTGATAGTTCTGTCAAATTAAGATCTTTGCCTGGAAACTACGATATAACACAACACAATCCCGTCTGGATATTCCGTAATCTCACAAACATATTTCTCCATGGTCTATACATGGACGTAACTTTTATGAAGGCAGAAAAATGGGTGGTTCCTGATCCCATCCAATATGGATTACTTTCACTATCAAATAATGCAGATCATGAAGAATTTCCATTTTCTAGTATCAATCTTGATCCAATGTTTGCTTGCCTTCAAACTAAATTGTTATGCTACTATTCGATGGGAAATGTACATGGTATTGCTGAAATGTTAACTTTGATGAGCAGTTTCATCACAGAAAAACACTCATCCCCAAAAGAAGCTATGCATACCTCAACATGCATACATACTGTCAGATAAAGCCGAACACCACAGACAATTCGCTAAATCTATATTACAATATTTACACATTTTTCCATCGAGGTATAATACTGCTTCAAGGTACCTGAAAATTATTCTTTAAAGTCTGAATTCGTTGTACATTTAGAATTACAAATTTTGAATGTACAAGATATTTAAACTGACAGAAATTGTAGAATTTACTTCTCCCAAATATTGACCGCCTTCAACAAGTTGAAGATCAAACTATTTGGCTTCCCAATCTGTCTATTTTGTGCGTTCCTGACGAAAAATATTTCAGAAACGCTCCCTGTGCAATAAATTATATGGATACGTCTTTTTTTATTAGTTGACTGTTTAGATGTTTAATAAGAAGAAACAAAAAATGTGTATAGTGATTTGTTGTATTATGAAAAGACAGCTTAAATGGTGATGGTCACCAATTCAACGGATATCAACAAAACTAGAAAATCACATCTTCCCTCTAAGCTTTCAAATATAAAGGCCACGCATACAGCATTGGAAATGCAGGTCCTGCATTGGAACAGAAACAAAATTGTGAGATGATGTGTGTCTGCTTGTTTAGTTTCTAAAGTTCTTTCATCATTTTTATTTATTTCTTTTGTTTGTTGATATTTCTTTTTAGTTCAGTAGAGCTTGAAGATACCAAATGAGTAATCATAATCCGTAAATCGGAGGACAGACAAAACAATGCCCAAAATAAAGAACAAAAGGACAAACAATGGTCCACAAAATACTACAAAAAAATAACGCTCGAGCAACGCGATCTCCAATACACACAGGGAGTGAATGCAGGTCTCCCGGAAGGGTAGGCACTTCCTGCTTCACTAGTGGCAACCGTCGTGAATAGCAAAAGAAGAATTTGGAGATACCGAAGTGGTAATCATGATCCATAAAGGACAGACAACATAATCGCCAAAAGAAAAGACAAAAGGACAAACAACGATCCGCAAAAATAAAACACACCGAAAACTAAAGAGCCCCATTCAGGTGCTCCGATTGGATGTGCAGTTTCTGCTCCACTAGTGGAACCCATCGAGTTAATAGGGTTAAAATCCTGTGATAAGTCATGAATGAGGAAAGTGAAGTGCTTAAGACAACATATACATATCCGTGGTCATTTGTGACACAGACATTCCGTAACAAATATGGTGGTGACAATACGTGATGCTTTGAATGATATTTCCTTGTTTAATTGTGATATTGTTATCTAATATCACCACATTATATGACTGATATATTGAATGAATGAATGAATGAATGAATGAATGAATGAATGAATGAATTATTTGCAAAAAGCATATACATGCTATAGCAATCAAACAGAAATATAAATGTACACATGTAACACTGATTAATATTGAAAAAAGATAGTGTTAAGCAACAACAAATAATATGAAAATATTTCTCAAAATATTGCTTTTAAATGCCGCTCTGGACATGTTGTGAGGATGATGAAAGACGAATGCTGCGTTGTCATTGGTGGAAAGGGATTTTGTGCTACTCTATTCCAACCATCAACTGGCCGATTGTTGGTTGCTAAAAATCCAGCCGCTAATTTGCATCTTCTCCTTTTCGAAATCAACAAAGAGGGTCTTTAACGCACAAGGAGCGTTGCGCTCTCCAAACATGACACCAACAATTGTAATATTTTACGTGTATTTACCAGAACACCAGCCCCTTCTAAATGGCGTCTCCCCAACAGGCAAACATAATACCATATAGTTATACCTTATCATCTTTCCCTACGGTGATCTCAGCTTGCAGCACCGTTCCGTAAAACTCGCATCACTTTAGCGCGTGTATAAATATTTGACACAAACTTATCAACAACTTGACCTGAACTTATCACCCCGATTCTCCCAACGTTTTGTCCAAGTGTTGAAACTATATATTGACAATGTAACGTTAATTTTCTGCTTAATAATTCAGTATATTTTTGTATGATCTTTCTTTAATAAAAGACATGCCTTTAAAATATGTTGCAACAGCAAACGAAATTGACGTTGGAAAATTACCCTTCACCGGCTTGTTGATAAATTCTGTCGGGACTACTTTTTGACCTCATTTGACCCACGGTTGGGTGATCACAAACGTAAACATCGAGGGGAGTTGCGTAACTCTTCTATCGTAAATATTTGTTGTTGTATTCATAATGTTTGCTTCTAATAAACTTAATGAAGATATTTCCTCGTTATTTATAATCAATATGTTCTATCATTCAGAGAATCTTTGGAATAATTTCACAAATATAGAGCTTATACCATGCTACTACCCCCTCTCCCATCATACAAAGAAAAAAATAAACACAAAAATCGTCTGTTACAAAATGGCTTCCAAAACAAATAAACAAACTTTGTTCCAAAATTGATTCCAAGTTGTGAAAGGACAGCATTGTTTTTATTTTGCGACAGAAAATCTTCTCTAAAACTTTTGTCGATTCCTTGATGTTTACAATACAGCCATGAGGTACAATTTCATTTCAATGCAAAACAGTGTTGACTTGTAATATTGAAACTAGGTCAGGATTTGAACCTGAGATCTACTCATCTAAATGTATGACTTGCTCTTACCTCTGAGCTACCTAGTTGAATTACAATAATTACAAATACAAACACAATATCTGCTTGAATATGTTGTGCATCCATTATACTTTTTGTGTAGTTTGCCAGAAACTAGTAATTTTGGGTTTTTATGCTGACCGATTCGGCAAATAAATGTGTATTACAGTAGGTCTCAAAATGTAAACAAGTCACGGATGGGCCTAAAAAAATATAGTTAATTATGACAATTTCACACGACATTTTAGATTTTGTTTACAAAATGTAGGGAGTTATCCGTTGACATATACCAACACCATTACAAATATTCGGTATACTTACCCCGCCGTCTGAACAGGTGCTCGTCGTTGATGTGTTGATGGAATGTCGCAAGGTCATGGTCACCTTGCGGCTGGACATTCTGCTAATTATTTGTCTCTATTACTGATCGCACAAACAACGTCTGAATTAGAAAAGGCTAGAAATTAATTAGTGTTAATAAATCTAACAATAATTAACATATAACAACGTCTACAAACGAAAAAGAAAATATTGTGAGAATTATATAGCTTGGCGTATTATCAGTAGTGAATGATTGCTGCGGATGAATATGAAATGACGTAAGGTGAAATGTAAGAGACATTTCCCGCGCTACTTTGAGAGAAATGAACTACTAGTAAATATACGAAGAAAAGCGATTTAGTAAGATGATAACTATTTTTCGGGTGTTTGACAGGCATATATCGTAAAATATCATCCCGCTCGCCTGAATATGAAGCTTTGGGGCTCGTTCTCTAATGCTCACTCGCTCCAAAGCTTCATATTCTGGCTCACGGGATATTTTACGATATATGCCTGTCAAAAGCCCGATAAAATATGCATATCAACTATAGAACAGATGAAACAATTACCTTATCACATATTGAATAAGAGTTGATGGTTAGCATCGGATGAAAGTCTATAATTATATATGACCCTTGACTCAAGCTTACTATGCCAAGTCAATATAAATGAGAGAAAAAAGTGCTACCCCCTCACAGGAATGTAAATGTTACATTGTATATGCCAGGAAGTCAATAAACACTTATAGATATAGACCCGAAACCTTGGAATTTCAAGTTAAATTGTTTTGCTTCAGTTATTAACACATGTGTCCATTATTGAAACATTTGAATGATCCTAAAGGTTTCTATTTTTATTGATTGACTGATTCCGTAAACAAAAAAATAACGACCATTGAGCAGTATTTCAAACACAGCCAAACTTGTTTTGTAGGGCAGCTATATGTAGCAAAATCAGAGGTGATGGGTATCATTGGACGAATGTCTATAAATATCTATGATCAACCGTACACTGCATACTCATTATAAATAAGAGAGAAAAAAAGTGGTAGCCCATCCTCAGGAATGTAAATGTTACATTGTATTTGGCCAACAAACACTTACAAGACCCGTTATCTTGGAAAATCGAGATAAATTGTTTTTCTTCAGTTATTAACACAGGTGTCAATTTTTTAAACTTTTGCAAGACCTTAATGATTTGTATTTTGATTGATTGATTGATTGATTGATTGATTGATTGATTGATTTCATAATTATTGCTTAACGGCCAGTGAACAGTTTTGAAATACAATTAAGTATGTCTTCAAAGGCACCTATATATAGCAAATCGCTCTCTATAAAGGCAGCCTCATTTTTCCAATGAAAGAATATTTTATATAAATTTAACCTGCATATAGCGAACAACTGTTCATAATGGACACATTTTAAAGTTCTATTGAGTGGCATTTGCATACAGGATTGACTGTATATTCAGAACGAGAATAAAGTCAACAACATATACAAGTTCATGTATATATAGAAAAAGAGGGAAGGTTGGGTAAATCGGTACCACGACTTTTTATTGCTACCGAAAAAGTATGGAGATTTACGTGAGACTATAAATGTAGACATATATATAGACTATGATATTTCTACACTTTTTAGAAATTTACAGAAAGTGCCTTCAACCTGTACGACACTCCCTAAACTTGTTACCCACTATGTTCCACAGTGCAGCTGTTATTATATCTGACACCCCCTGGGGCCATCGTGGTGATGATATTATAGTAGTTGGATTATAGCTACCTATGAAATTAGTGATTATCGCCACTAACATTGTGAGTTCGAATCCCTCTTAGGCAAGGTGTATTCGCCACTACATAACTCAAATATTGTTGCAAGGTGCGTTAAAACTCCATAGCCCTAGCCCGACCTTAAACCCACCACACACCCCGATAAACCGAGTCAAAAATCGAACTGGCTTACCCCTATCCTCCAGCTTACGACATTTAATTTTGTAATAAAAAAGATAAAAAGAATTAGACACATGCAATTAGTAAATCTTTACTTGTGATTTGAAGAAGAATATAGACTCTTTACCTTGGAAGATCGAGTTAAGTTATTCACACACACTTTTTTATTTATTCTAATGATTGTTAATTTGATTGATTGATTTCTTGATTTCTTGATTATTGCGTAAAGGTAATTGAGCAGTAATTACAGTCAAACCTGCCGTAAAGGGGGCCTCTACGTAGCTAATCACTGTTGAAACCTACAAAAGGTTTCTTTAAATTGTAGAGAGGATGGCACTTTCCAAGCACGTTATCCACTATGGTTTACTGTGGGGCTATCTGTAATATTATCTGAACCCCCCCCCCCC
>MJUT01059274.1:72769-97767 GCA_002080005.1 Gigantidas platifrons
GTATTTTGCTAATGATACATGTTCGAGAGTGTGGTCATGAAGGTTATGATTCTTCTTTATCGGCGTTTTCTTATTTGTAATGGCAAGCACTTGACATTTATCAGGATGGAACTTCATCATCCACTTTACTTCCCAAATAGCCAATTTGTCCATATCTTCTTGGAGCGTATGGTCACCTGAGGACAATGTGAGGTAGACTAAAATATACATGTAAAGGTTTAGTTTCCTAAAGCCTAATAATTTTGGACGTATCTTTTTGAAATAGTGTTATGCTGACATGCATATATACAAATATAAAAACAGAAAAAATCTTCATTGTTCACATGTTATAAGTAAGAAAATTCTGGAAACCTATTGGATAAAAACATCGTGATTTTTTTTTTTTTACAAAATAGCAAATGGCTGAAGGTTTATGTTAAAAGTTTATTTTAAAAGAACTTGTTGTTTCTGTGCTGTAAATGACTACATTTTGTTGCACAATTGGCAAAAAACGTCCTTTATTGTTTTTATTCAGCTGAAACATTAAAAAACATTATATTGCCTAAAAAGACAGCTTAGCCTAATATCAGCTTTTTCTAGTGTTTCAATGTAGCTCACGTTCCAAGATTCTATCTCCAAAACAAGGATGGTGCGCTGCGTAAATTTATACATCAAATGTTGCAGAAATTATAGAACTATTATATGTTATATTTTGGAAATGTGTATGCCCCCGCTGCTATTGGTCGGGGAGGCATACTGTTTTACCCCCGTCCGTGCGTCCGTCCGTTCGTCACATTTAGTATGAATAGTTTTCTGGCAAACTCCTCCTACAGTTTTTGTGCTATACCTTTTATATTTTGAAGACTGTTAGTACCTACTCTGAAGGTCTACATATGTTTTGGATTTTGACTTTCAACAATTTTTTTATAAAATTATGGGTGCATGAACTTAGACAGATTTTGCTAAATCTTTATAGGATTTATGGTTTTTCCGACTAATCGAACATCACATTGTTAGGTACAGATTCATTTATTTCAGTCATTTCTGCGTGATGCTGAATAAGCAAAGCATTGGTTTACCCTTTTGCAATTATAACCTCGGGCATTGCATGTGTCTTACAGACACAAACTAAGACACAACAACCTTTTAAAAACTATACATAAGTTTTCTACATCATACCCGATGAATAATATACCATTCCTTGAAACTAAGTTATATTGAAAATCCATTTTGGCTCTTCAAGACGTTTTCTGTGCATTATACCCCTACACATTCCTCAGAACCAAACCAAAAGATAAGGTAGTAAATTGGGGTCGGGTTGAGGTGGATAAGATTGAGACGGGGGCATTCAACTTTCTAGTTTGGGATATTTTTAACAATATGATTTTAGTAAAAACCTCTTTCCGTAGTTAAAAGTAAATATTTTACATTATACCCTTAATAAGGGTCTAAAAATAAAAGATTAGTGGTAACAGCTAAAAACATGCATGGTATTTTATTGTCATTTAGTATTGTTTTACCTTAAAATACTATGTTAAATAATTACACTCCAATAACATCTGATGCCACTGGCACTGGACTGGATTTATTTAACCTTTCCTACATCGAGATGAACTTTAGAATGACCAATACAAACTCTCAATACTCAAGTTATCCTTGGTCGGGCTTAAGGTTGAGTCAATACTAGAGTGTGACATATTTAACATGTGATTTTATATCAGATTGACAAATTTTGAATTCATTTTGAAAATCTTGAGTAATAAATATGTAATTATATGATGAAATCTTATGTACCTATATTGTATTCTTAGGCACTTGAAGAAAAACTAAAAGGAATTGAATCCTACAAAAAGAAAGACTTCACAACTGCACATCTTCATTATGATAAAGCTATACAGTTAGATCCTACAGAGATCATTTTTAGAAATAATAAAGCAGGTCAGTAAATTGTATAATGGGAAAGTATGCCGCTTAATTAATCTTGGACTGTTTGTGTATTATGCCTTGTTTTACATTTAGACGTTTGTCTGTTCGCATGTAGGGTACACATTTTGTCTGTAGGATGGGGTTATTTTTCAAAAGTTTTATCGCCTTTTTTCCGGAAACCCAAATTGTGTGCACCTTTTCCTGATTTGATAAAGAGCATGGTGACCAATATTCTTATATAATTCAGCTTCTTCCATTAATTTAACAATATTGCAGAAACTCATCATCGAGAAATAATATTTTATTGTTTTTCACACCTTAATTTTCACGTTAAATGCAAAGCCAACCCATATTTACTTTGTACTTTTTTAATGTTTATCTAATAATATTTTCCTTGATGAAAATTGAAGAAATTTTATCATATCATATTTGAACGTTCCATCTACCAGAATAATTCCGTAAATTTTCGCATAAAGTTTATACAAATTTAGAATAATCAATTATAGTAATCATTGCTGGTAGACAAATGTTTGAAACATAAGAGGAGAAGACTTGGAGTAAAATATGAGTGATGAAAAACTCCCTAAGTTTAATCGGCAAAATTGGATTTTATATATATTTTGTCATGATGGTGATTATTTTTTCAGCTGTATATTTTGAGCAGAAAGATTATGATAAATGTATAGAAGTATCAGAAGAAGCCATTACCATAGGTACAGAAAACGGAGCAGATCACACACTTATAGCAAAGTAAGAAACAAAGTCCCTTACATCTTTCTATCTGGTGACATCTAACAATTTTATGACAATTCTTGACCTGTGCCAACAATATTTTGTATATATGCATGATTATATTAGGAATTGATGAGGTACAACATATAAAAATGAGGTCACTGTGACTTTGACATTTGTCTCCATGTCCCAGTCCTTACGATGAGCACCGGTCCTCCTACCCAAGATCAGTAAAACTTTGTTCGGACCAGTACATTTTTCAGTTTTTATTTAGAACTATATAAAAATTAATTCAAAGATTCGGACCAGTAAATTCAAATTTTCATTTCGAAGACTGAATTGTCCAATGGCTATATTTTGTATGAAAATGTGTTTGGTCATGGGGTCGTGTCACGTTTAGGAATTATATCACTGAGACCTTGATCTTTAACTGCAAGGCCATATAATTACCTTTTGTTAATCGTATAACTTTCATATTTTATATCTATTAGGATAAGGAAAACATATGTTTCAGTTTACTTAAAAACAGTACCTAAGGTGAATTTTTAATATATAGGTTGTATGTTAAACCTTCGACCTGCTGCAACTTACTGACAAAATATATCACATACAGATCAGTATGCGACACCTCGTCATGAGCAATCTGATCTCACACTTGCTCCCCTATGCTGACATGTTTTGGCGTGGGAGATTTGAGGAAACCCCATAAGGAGTCGCATATGAAGAACATTATGTTGCAGTCCAATGAAAATGATGATTGGGAGATTATGAAAGCGTTCTAATCTAAATTTAAACTGGTTGTCATAAAATGTCCCATTTTTATCATATCATTAAATGTTCATCCCATTTGGGCGAGAGGGAGGTTTATGGTGTTTAACGCCACTTTTAAAGATATTTCAGTTATAGCATGGCTACCAGTTTTATTGGTGAAGGAAACCGCAGTATCAGGAGAAATCCACTGACCTGCCGCAAGTCACTGAGAAACTTTATCACATAATGTTGTATCAAGTACAAATTGCAATGAGCGGATTTAAACTCACAACTTTTGTGGTGATAGGCATTGATTGCAAAAGTTATTGTAAATTCAACTACCAAACAATCAAGCCCATGATGCCCCCATCCCATTTGGGGTCATTCAATTGTTAATTCATCTTTATCGTCCAATCATATGCAAGAGAGTAACATAAGCTGACCAATCTGAGAACTGCTCTTGCTATGTAATTTGTTTTGTTACCTAAAGATTTAATAAGATGATCTCTCATTGGTCCGTTGAAAAATATGAACCCTGAGATGACCACAAGCAAGATGTTGTTAGATGTTGTGTATTGCCGAAGTAAAAAAAAGCAGTCATCTAATTATTAATTATATTGCATGAAAATAGAAGTTTAGGTCTTGAAAATGTGGACATGATTGTATTTGACTGACACTCGCTATATTGTACATAGCTGTTGAATCATCATCAATTTAAATTTCGCTTATGATGGAGATTTTACATACCGTTCATTCAATTTTAGATTTCGGGATATAAATGTGCATAAGAGCAATGCAATTTATTAAATTACCATGTTTACATCTTTGTACTGACACAATAAAACATATATCTGAATGACCTTTTTTGTACATACAAAACAAATACAGCTCTTTGGACAAATGTGTTTATTTCAAGCCACTTAAAAAGTATATTAGTTCTATAGAGACCAGTGAACCGCACCAATGGTGTAATGGTTAGCGTGCTTGCCTCGACAGCAATATATCGTGCGTTCGAGCCCTGATTGGGTCAAACCAAAGACTATTAAATTAGTATTTGTTGCTTCTCCAAAAAGCATGTAGCATTAAGGCGAAAGAGCAAAGACTGGTTGGCTTGGAATCAGGATAGAGCGTCTGAGTTGGCCGACATGTCTTTCCTCTGACTGTTGTGTCAGTGATCTAGCACTATACAAATCCAACTAAGTGTGTTGGTCTAGTACAAGGCAGACCTCATCATCATCATCATCATCATCATCATCATCTCATGAAAAATTAACTTGCCCTCGCCATGATATAGCTGACAAATTGCTGAGTTGGTGTTAAACAACAATCGCTGGCTCACTATAAATCAGTGTTGTACCAATAATGCATAATTTATGTTAAATGTTATTTTTAGGGCACTTGCACGTGCAGGTAAAGCTTACTTTAAGAAAGAAGACGATGACAATGCTTTACGATACTTGTACAAATCTTTAACAGAACATCGGATCACAGAAACACAAAAACTATGTGATGAGGTATTTAGTAATTCTTAGTATTCTTATCTGATCTGATTCAAAGAAAGACATGATCTATTATTATCAGTTTCGTCTGTTGTCTGTCAACTTTTCACTTTGTATTTTTCTCTGAAAACACTTTTTGAAAGCAAATTAAGTGAAATTGAAAGGAATTTTTCTACGATGGCTTTATGCTAATTGTGTGTTTTCCCTGCTAATTAGTGATCCTATGTGATCAAGTACAGGGCATACTTGAACGTTCCATGCCATCAAATGGATCAGTGTAAATTAACGTATAATTGTCGCTTTGTCCGATCAGTTCAATTTTATTTACAAGATTTATGTGATTTGACAAGTAAATGTCGTCTGAACATGACCCCTTATGGAATGTTGTAAGATCTCTCACACAATGACAAAGAAACAGGGGCAGCAAGTCAGGAGATCTTATTTAATTTAATTAGAATGCACACGATTGTTCTTCCATTTAGATTTGATATATGTATAACTTAATTGTTTTTTTTGGTTATTATAGTTTCTTTTTACTGAATGTTAGCTTTTTGCAAAAAACGTTTTTCTTGCTACAATGCTGTATGAATCTTTGTCCAGATCTGACACTAAAAACATTATTGCCATTGAAGCTTTATAATGAACTAAGTTTGATTACAAGACATGTCTTTCATGAATATTCTAATAAAGACATAGACCATTCATCTTTGAGAAGTTGCATGTACAGATTATGTTATAATGTTACATTCTTAAATAGGTCGACAAACATATGAAAGAAAATGAGATACTTGCATATTTAGATCCCGAAAAGGCTTTAGTAGTTAAGACTTTAGGAAATGAACATTTTGAGAAAAGGTTATTATTTTAAATTTATATGTTTTTTTTAGCTCACCTAGACCTAATATCCATATGAGTTATTCTTAACACTTTTTGGTGATTCTTCATAAGTTTGATATTTTGAGTTGATCAAAAATCCAAGATTGCCACCATCGCAGGACATTGTTAAACATAGAACCCTATATATTTATGAATACAAGTCTTTCTCAGAAACTACGAATATGCTTGAAACCATACAACACAAAAATAATCAGGGAATCCTATACTTTGTTTTTCCAACTTCTGGGTTGGGTTTTACTTTACTTCCTTTCATTAAAAGAAACCTATATCTGATGCTCTCATACCCCTTCACATGGATATTCAACTTAATCAAATTTTCAAAGGTATAGTAGTTGCTGCTTTTGTCTGTTCATTCAATGTAGATGTTTTGCAGATGATATTTTGAGTTTATGTTTGACATAAACTAGGGGTTGAAAATATGGGAAGTCCAGGGTCCTGACTAGGGTAATGTTCAGGTGGACTCTTTGAAAAGAACAACCCTTAAATGCTGTCAGACCCTTAATTTTCAGTAGCTTCAGTTAAATGTTCTCCTTTTCTAAAATCGTCTGCCGAGATATAATAAATATGATCAAAATGCAGTTTTGTAAACAAACACAATGTAACTGTTTAATGTGTCTCTGAGTTCTTGTCTGGAACCAACATTTCTTTCATTATTTCATTTTTCTCATTTTTGGAACACGCTGCTTGTTAAAGTAGTATGAATCAATGTAAATACGGATAATTTTAAATAAGTAATCTTATCAAAATGATTCCAATCCTGACATCACTGCTGTTAGAGGAGGCAAGTAAAACAATTAAAATAATGAACCAAAACTAGGATTGTTTGATTTATTGTTTGGTGTTTCATGCTACTGTCAGCCTTATTTCAGCTATATCATGGCGACCAGTTTTAATGGTGGAGTACCCAGAGAGAACCACTGACCATGGGCAAGCAACTGGCAAACTGTATCACTTGCGGCTGTGAGTCGAGTTCACCTTTTTTGTAATTTACAAAGCTGGGCGCGAACCCACGCCGTAATGGTGATAGGCTTGTATGAGTTGCTAGGTAATCCAATTACCTAGCTCATTGAGCCATCCGGGCCCTCTACGAAAACTAGGTTTCTGGTAATTAATAACAATACGTGGATATGGTGTGTAAATAATGATTTATGATAAGACATAGATTCTCCAACGGTGCCTGAAATGGACGATCGCCCACCGGCCAAAGGCGACTAATATCTTATTCAGGTGACCAAAAAAAAAAATTGAATTTTTGAAAATTTTTGAAATTTGTGAAAATTTTGAAACTTTTTTAAAATGTTCAAAATTTCCACAAAAATTCAAAAAATTTCAAAATTAAAAAAATAAAAAAAAAAATTAAAAAATTCGATTTTTTTTTCTAAAAAATAATAATTGTGAAAAACTAAACACTCGATTTCATGCAAAATTTCCGGCTGCAATTTTGAAAAATCCATATTACACCCCCATGTAATGTGGCACACATTATTACACCCCTACGTAATACGGATCAGGTTATTACACCCCTGGAAGATATGACTTGTTGCATTTCGAATTTATCACATATGCAAAATTAAACATATCTTGAGTAAGTATATGATAAATAATTTTGTTACACATTTCACAAAATACTCTGTATCCAACACTTACGGATTTACATATATTGATATATATCAGGGCTTTCAATATTTTTCAAGTCTACCAGTACTTTACTATTTAAAGACAGTATATTTTTAGTAAAATTTGAACAATTTTGATGAATATCTTATACAACACTCTTTAAAATCAGGTGGTACCAAAGGCCATTTTTGCGGGTAAAAGTACCAGGTACATCCATCCCCGTTTTGAAAGGTCTGATATATGTCCTTAAACAGTAGAATTGTCTAATGTTCTGAACTCCACCTTTAAGTTCCATCTTATTTTAAGTTCTTGTGCATAAAAAAAGAACATTTTATCCAACCTCTGGCAACTTTGCAAATTCTGACAAATAATTTCTGGAAAAGTGTGTGTCAAGTTAAGCACTATTTATAGTTAGTCTAGATTTTGTTATAGTATAATACATGACTGATTAGCATTACAATGGAGGGAGGGTGGATCAATGTTGTTTAACACCAACTGAGCAATTTTACAACTATATCACGACAAGAAAATACATTTCGATGAGATGATGATGTTGACTTTGTACTAGACCCACATGCTTAGTTGGAAATTGATAGTGCGAGCTTATTGAAGTAACAATCTGTGGATAGACATTCTGTTCCACTCCGACACATTATCCTGACTCTTAGCCAACCAGTCTTTGCTCTTGATTCTTAATACTGTGTGCTTAGCGGAGAAGCAGCAAATACCAATTCCACAGTCTTTGTTTTGACCCCACAGGGGCTACTCCCCACACTTGGGACGAACACGCGAACCATTACACCACCTATGTAGTTGTATTACAATGAAACATACTTGGATCTAATTCTATACACCTATCAACATCTTTTAAAGCTAGATTAAATTCCATTAGTGTTGTATAACATGCTGCTCTATTACTAAGCAATTCAGCATCGTCAGGATGACGTTTGATTGCATCATCATGTTTCTTTGCTGTTGGGTAATCTCCTGAAATAAATAATAACACCAGAAGGTATTAGACAGTGCCTGAAATGAGGGCCAGCCGAAATTTTTTTTGGACCAGTACAAAATTAGTCACTGGCCCAAATGGCATATTGGTGGCTCAAAAATATTGTGACATTTGTTATAAAAACAGCCCATCAGATATCAATATATGAATAGTTTTCAGGTGAACTGCTTTGATCAGTAACATTTAAATTCGTTTTTTCACTAGACTCACGGGGGCCTGGGGTGGGGCTCTTCAAGGTAGTTATGGTACAGGTGTGCAGCTGAAATTGCGAATGCATATATTGCTATCAAATGAAACCTGAATTTACTTGTTATAACTTGTTCGACAACCTTGACACCAATGGCTAGGGTGGTCTCAAGAAACGATGCTAGTCCGTCGCATGGGGACAATAAAAGGCTGGTTTGTGTAAGGGGAGATCAATGCCATGATCACATTAAAGACATCCGCAAAAAAAAGTAGACTAATGCCACTACAAGGACCGCTCTTGCACTCCCCAAAGTGGAGAGTGACATCACTTGTTTCCCAATCCACTATTGAAAAGTGATTTTAGAATAAAGCAAAACTCTCAGTTCGGGGTAATGTCAGTTGGTTATTCATTCCAAACAAGTATCTCCCTTTGTTGAAATAACAAACGATGCTGTCATTTTCTGCTATATAAACAATTGTTAACTTTTCCTGTTATTTTTTAATTTATAAACAAAAGTTCTGGTTCGAAAAAAAGAAAACACTCCCAATTGTCATTAAAAGATGAACAAAGTGACAGGCCAGATCGTTTCCGTAGTTTGACATTACTGTCAACGATTTTATTTCTGCTGTTTGGAAAAAGTTGTTCAATGATTACCTAAGGATTGACACAAAAAGGTTTCTGATTTCTGTCAAATGAAATTCGTACATGTACATTTTGCAGCAGATTGAATGAATAAATTTCTGATCCAAGATACCAGATCGCAAACATTATAAGTTGAGAGAATTCTATTTATCGTCGTGTCAATCTTATAATGATACATGTCCATTTTCTTGACAATATGACTTATGGGTATCAGTGACTTTATTTGTCAATGGTGTATCTCCCTATATAAGCCATATAGTGAACTATACTGTATTAAGACAATTTGAGAGGTGTTATAATGTTATATCTCCTATGTGTTTATTCAACTTCCGATATTTGACCTCTGATATCTCCATTTCTACAAAAATAGACATCTATCATTATAAGATTGACACGACGTTATTGTTCACAACTTTCCACTTCGTCCGTGAAAGTTAACAATTTTAATAATTAAGGGTGTAGGCCTGGGGTATGGGAGATAAATCTATTTTCAGTGTCTTCTCAAATATATGATCATCTTGGCATTTGAACCAATTCCAAGCTTTTTGGTGACAAAAATTGTTTACACTGGATATGGCCAGTTAAAAAAATACTCCTTTTCTAAGTTTTACCTTTCCATAGCTGCGCTCCTTGTATTTTTTATATATTATTGCCGCTTATGCCAGTGTCAGGCAGTGTGTTATTATTATATGTTGGTGCCCACAAGATATCATTGAAATATCTCTTTCCAGAAAAAAATTTCATAGAAATATGTTGTCAAAAATGACAGAAATGTAACACAATTTGTGTGACAACCTTTCCTTTTTCTATTGAATTTCAAGGTTTTATAAAAAAAAAAAAATATATATATACACCAGAATCTTAGATATTATGGAACTATAGAGCATTTCATTTGATGGAAGTAAAAAAATTGAAAGCTATGTTAGGGAAAAATTGTAATATATGATCCTCTCTTATACCACCGCCCCTTCTGAGACAACTAAAGAATAACCAGAATTAAACGAACACATTTGGAGCACATAATTTGAAGGAATTTAACAATACAGCTGCGTGGCTGCCTGTGTTTTTTGTTTTTTGTTTTTGTAATGAACTAATCAAGTAGAGTCATCCTCAAACCACCACTCCGACTCCCCAGCCGACATGAAAATAAAAAAGACAAATACAGTCATTTGGTAATTTTAACATCCACTGTGTCAATTATAAGAATTCAAAAGCTTGTTGTTATTAGTAACTAGTTATTTTTTTTATCTCACAAACGAAGAAACTAGCAAAGGATGGGTGTGTGATAACTTTCCTCGATAATTTAATTTTTTTTTCTGGGTGCCATCCATGAAAAACATAAATTTAAATATTTTGAAAATCTGACGGTAAAAGTTTGTAAAATTTTATGCAACAATGTATATATGTTTATTCTTCAGTGTTTAATTTTTTTTTTGGAAATTAATCGACAGGAATTGTTTTAATCCGATTTTTAATACCAAGGTTGTCCTCAGGGCTTCCCCCATTGTTTGCAGTTTCCGCTGTTTTGCACGTGATTATCTCCAAACAAAATATTCAGATATGCTAGATATTTCATAATTATTCAACAACAACACTCTCAAGTGAATTAAAGCCAAAATATTCCCTTTCAATCAGAAATAAATGTGCATATCTATTAGAATCTTCCGAAACTAGTATTACCATCTGGCGTCAATAATACCTTAAAATTGCTATATTTAGGATGTGCTATGGAGAAAACGGCACGGTGAAATTTTTTGAAACTTTGGCAGATAATGCATTTAAACATAGCTATCCCATGATGCAAATTAAAAAAAAAATTCAACGATGGGAAAATTTAGGGGATACCCAGGCCTACACCCTTTAAAGTCAAAAAGAAACAAAAAACACATTTCCTTTCTAATATGTAGTGAATACTTGTGTATTTAAATGAAAACATGTATTGATTGGCTCGATAAAAATAAATAAATGGGGAGAACAGTAAGTTACATTAGCTGTGTATTCATTGGCTACAAAAATGTACTTGGACCAATCGGTGTGTTCGTAACAACCCGTGTTTGACTAGAACAGAGGAGCTACCTACCGTTGAAGGTACAGTTTATGTCCGGTTTCGGTAAAACAACATTTTTTTACAGTCTTTTAGGCAATCGCCCAGACATTTTTTTGTTGCACAAGTAACTACCTAATATTGAGCAGCTTTGATAGCCTGAATAAGATATTAGTCACCTTTAGCCGGTGGGCGACCGTCCATTTCAGGCACTGTTCGAAAATCTATGTCTTATCATATATCATTATTTACATATCATATCCACTTATTGTTTGTTATTACTTATCAGAAATCTAATTTTCGTAGAGGGCCCGGGTGGCTCAATGAGTTAGGTAGTTGGATTACATAACAACTCATACAAGCCTATCATCAATACGGCGTGGGTTCGCGCCCAATTTTGTAAATTACAAAAAAGGTGAACTCGACTCACAGCCGCAAGTGATAAAGTTTACCAGTTGCGTGCCCATGGTCAGTGGTTCTCTCCGGTTACTCCGACTTCTTCCACCACTAAAACTGGTCGCCATGATTTAGCTGAAATATTGCTGAAAGTGGCATCAAACACCAAAAAATCAATCAAACATTCCTAGTTTTGGTTCATTATTTTAATTTGTTCACTTGCCTCCTCTAACAGCAGTAGTGTCGGGATTGGAATCATTTTGATAAGATTATTGTTGGTTCCAGACCAGAACTCAGAGAAACATTAAACAGTTACATTGTGTTTGTTTACAAAACTGTATTTTGATCATATTTATTATATTTCGGCAGACAATTTTAGAGAAGGAGAACATTTTAACTGAAGCTACTGAAAATTAAAGCACTGGCAGCATTTAAGGGTTGTTCTTTTCAAAGAGTCAACCTAAAAATTACATTGTACCCTAGTCAGGACCCTGGACTTCCCATATTTTCAACCCCTAATTTATGTCAAACATAAACTCAAAATATCATCTGCAAAACATCTATATTGAATGAACAGACAAAAGAAGCAACTAATATACCTCTAAAAATTTGATTAAGTTGAATAGCCATGTCGATTGGTATGATAGCATCATATGTGAGGCGGTGGACAGGGGGGGCGGGAACCCGGGAGTAAGGGGGGAGGGAAGTGGGAGTTGGGGGTGCGGGAAGCGGGAGAAAAGGGGTCGGGAACCGGGATGTTATGAAGCGGGAACATGCAGATATAGGGCGGGGTATATTTTAAATAATATGAAACAAAAAGTTTTAAAGTGGTCAAAATCGGCGGCGGTAGTCAACCATTTGAAATCAGTCCGTTATAACAATGTAAAACTGATCATAACTACGATTAACTACACGTTATCTTCGTATGAATCACTATTTTATATCATCGTCTGTCTCCAGATTTCGACGTTTCCCGTTATCGAGTAAGATTTAGTTGGTTACGATTAAGAGGGAAGGAAGTGGGATCTAGAGGGAGGGAAGTGGGATGCAGGGGGGGGAGGGAAGTGGGAGGTAGGGGGAAGGGAAGTGGGAGGTAGGGGGAGGGAAGTGGGAACTGTCTACCCCCTCATATATAGGTTTCTTTTAATGACAGGAAGTAAAGTAAAATCCAACTCAGATGTTGGAAAAACAAAGTAAAGGCTTTCCTGATTATTTATGTGCTGTATGGTTTCATGCATATTAGTAATTTCTGAGAAAGAAGACTTGTATTCATTCATATATAGGGTTCTATGTTTAATAATGTCATGTAATGGTGGCAATCTTTGATTTTTGATCAACACAAAACAATGAAACTTGTGAAGAATCATCAAAAAGTGATAAGAATAACTCTTATGGATATCAGGTCTAGGTGTGCTAAAAAAAACATATATATTTAAAATACTAACCTTTTCTTAAAATGTTCATTTCCTAATGTCTTTGCTTCTAAAGTCTTTTCGGGATCTATGCAAGTCTCTTTTGTTCTTTCATATGTTTGTCGACCTATTTCAGAATGTAACTTTATAACATAATCTGTACATGTAACTTCTTAAAGTTGAATGGTCTATGTCTTTATTATAATATTCATGAAAGACATGTCTTGTAATCAAATTTAGTTTATAATAAGCTTCAATGACAATAATGTGTTTTAGAGTCAGATCTGGACAAAGATTCATACATCATTGTAGCAAGAAAAACGATTTTGCAAAAAGCTAACATTCAGTAAAAAGAAACTATAATAACTAACAAAAAAAAAACATTAAGTTATACATGTATCAAATCTAAAGGAAGAACAATCTTGTGCACTCTAATTAAATTAAATAAGATCTCCTCATTTGCTGCCCCTGTTTCTGTGTCATTGTGTGAGAGATCTTACAACATTTCATAAGGGGTCATGTTCAGACGACCTTTACTTGTCAAATCACATAAATCTTGTAAGTAAAACTGAACTGATCTGGCAAGGCGACAACTATACGGTAATTTACACTGATCCATTTGATGGGATGGAACGTTCAAGTATGCCCTGTACTTGATCATATAGGATCACTAATCAGCAGGGAAAACACACAATTAGCATAGAGCCATCCTAGAAACATTCCTTTCAATTTCATTTCATTTGCTTTTAAAAAGTGTTTTCAGAGAAAAATACAAAATGAAAAGTTGACAGACAACAGACGAAACTGATAATAATAGTTCATGTCTTTCTTTGAATCAGAGCAGATGAGAATACTACTAAGAATTACTTAATACCTCATAACATAGTTTTTGTGTTTCTGTGTACCGATGTTCTGATAAAGATTTGTGCAAGTATCGTAAAGCATTGTCTGACACACTGTATCACAGACATTTATTGAATGTGCCCCTTATCTGTAGAAAAGCAGATGATCCAAAGCCATGACTTTGCTTATTTTGGGATAAACAAATACAAGTTAACATAGCTTTTAAAGAAATATTGTGTCTTCACACCATTTTTTATACGCTCGTCTCGAGACGGGTCGTATTATGTGATTGGGTATGGCGGGCGGGTTCCGTCCACACAGGTTTCCGCACAATAACTTTAGTTCTGTATATCGGATCTTTACCAGGCTTGGCCGCATGATTCCCCTGTAGAAGAACCTTATTTATTTTGGGGTTATTAGGTAAAAGGTCAAGGTCACCGTTACTATAAATATAATTTTTGACAACATGATCGTTTCCCCACGATAACTTTAGTTCTTTATATTGGATCTTTACCAGGCTTAACTGCATGATTCCTCTGTAGAAGGGGAATAACCCTATTTATGTTGGGGTCATTAGGTCAAAGGTCAAGGTCACCGTTGCTATTAATATAATTTTTGACAACAGGGTCGTTTTATATAGACGGCGTATTTTGTGATGCACACATTTCTTGCTCACCTTTATGGTTATTTATGCATATTAAAACCACATGATATTAAAGTAAGATAAGTTTAAACATCAAAAATGTTCAGTATGTCAAGATCTACCTACCCTGCAATTTTGAAGTAAATTTGATTACCCATCTTGGAGTTATTGCCCTTTTTTCATCAAATTTTTAAAATTTTAATACTTTTCGTCTTATATTTCAAAAACGATAAGAGATAGATGTTATGTTTAAGCTACAAAAATATTCAGTATGTCAAGATCTACCTACCCTGCAATTTTGAAGTAAATCCCATTACCCATTTTGGAGTTGTTGCCCTTTTTTCATCAAATTTTTCAAAATTTTAATACTTTTCGTCTGATATTTCAAAAACTATAAGAGATAGATGTTAAGTATGGCTACATGCAGTGGGTGATTTATTGATAGTTGCAAAACTGGAGTTTATATGGTTCATATGTTGCATTTTGATGGAAAACTCATAAAAATAATAAAAGAACGTATGTATTGACTTTGGTTGCTATGGTAACAACTACATCATAAAACCCCTTTTATTTTAGTCTTAAAATCACTAAATTTGCATTTTTGCCACTCAGATTTCTCAAAATATATTTAAAAAATTCATAATATAATTACATACTAGTGATGTTGAAGACTTCTTCTAAAAATTAAGGCAATGAACAGAAAGTACAAGTTTGCCAATTACTGTTACCATGGCAACCAAACAGCCTAATTTCACATCTTCAAAAAAACACAAAAAAATCAGGATTTTCATTATCTATTATCTCCTGTGAACAGGGTGGTTGGTGAATGAGGCTTGTTTGTATCCGTTCAATAGACACTTGTCTACAACATATCAAAAATAATTGTTTGTAGCCTCTTTTAGATTTTTTGGAAAAAAGTGTTTTTTGTCCCATACTTTTGGTTTTTTAGCAAATAGGTACAACAACATTTTTTACAAAATATTTCTACTTCTCTAAAATGTATTTACTGATATTATCATTTTCACATAAATTATAAGCAAACTAATTACTAAATAAGCTTTTAACCTTAAATTATGTGAATCGTTGCCATGGAAACAAAAATAAAACATTTTAAATGCATTTCATATCATGCTAAAATCATAACATTTTCTTTTGGTTACAAAGATTTCCATATTACTGATTTATAACTAAATGCCAAGTCTTAAACTGATAACAATGAAAATTTAAATAATGTCCATGGTTGCCATGGAAAGAAAAACAATTATTGTTACCATGGCAACCAAACAGCCTCATTTTGCATCTTACAACAAACCCGTAAAAAAAATAGGATTTTCATTATCTATTATATCCTGTGAACAGGGTGCTATGTGAATGATGTTTGTTTGTATCTGTTCAATAAACATATAAAAAATAATCGTTTGTAGCCTCTTTTAGAATTTTTTGAAAAAAGTATTTTTTGTCCCATACTTTTGATTTTTCAACAAATGCTATACAACTACATTTTTACAAAATATTTCTACTTCTCTAAAATGTATTTACTGATATTATCATTTTCACATAACTTATAACCAAACTAACTACTAAATAAACTTTTAACCTTAAATTATGTGAATGGTTGCCATGGAAACAAAAATAAAACATTTCAAAATCTTAAAATTTTCTTTTGGCCACACAAATATCCATATTACTGATTTTATAACAACTAACTGCCAAGTCTTAAACTGATAACAATGAAAATTTAAATACAAATGTAATGTTCATGGTTTCCATGGAAACAAAAACACAGTTTGATAAACGTGCAATTTGAACACAACATAACTTGTTTTCTAGCATTAATTTCTCAATCATTTTTAAAATCAAATCTGCTAATTTTCCAATCGTAAATTATTTCAGGTAGTATGCCATTATGGTACTAGAATATTTATTGTACTATGCATTTATTGTACAATTCTAGTACTATACATTTATTGTATACAGTGGGCCCTGGTGGCTCAATGAATTAGTACGTTGGATATACAAGCCTATCACCAATAGGCGTGGGTTCGGACCCGGCTTTGTTAATTACAAAAAAGGGTGCACTCGACTCGCAGCCGCAAGTGATAAAAGTTTACCAGTTGCTTGCCCTCTCCAACTTCCTCCACCACTAAAACTGGTTGCCATGACATTGCTGAAATATTGTTAAAAGTGGCGTTAAAACACCAAAAATCAAATCAAATCATTTATTGTACAATTCTAGTACTATACATTTATTGTACAATTCTAGTACTATAGATTTATTGTATAATTCTAGTACTATACATTTATTGTACAATTCTAGTACTATTATTTTAAGTTACTTTTTAGATACTTAAGATTTGTTGTAGTAATATTTTACTATAAACTTATATGTAATACAAATATGGGGTGCTTGTCCTGATTACATTATAACTTATATTAAAAATATAAACCTAAAAAAATGATTAAGTAAGTTTGAAGAGCAGCAGGCCAAATTTACGTGCTTATTTCAAGAACGCCAGGGATTTACAATCTTATGACTTTTTACAATGTGCCAGAGGATTGTATCCTGTTTTTCAAATCATATTATGCAAATTACCGCTCTTTTTAACATTATAAATTCCTATAATGTAATCAGTCTATTTGTTCATAGAAACATGTACATGTACATGTTTGTTTTCCATTTTTGACATCTACATTGTAGCTTGTTCATTTAAAAACATTTCTATAACATCACATGCAATTTTCTTCACGACAGGATAATCTGATTTGTTAACAGATCAACATAAGGAAATATACAGTGGTTACACCAAATATTATTGACCTTTCATGCAAAAAAAAACAAAAACTTTTACATGGTCGCTAGATTGTAAAAATGAGATCAAAGTAATGCCATAAGCTTGTTTTGGTTGTAAAGACGGCTCCTATAAATAATGCCAGTAATACCTACATGTATGTCTTGCCAGTCTAGAACAAAATATTTAGATTATTCAGAGTTCACAGAATTCATAGCATCAACAACTTATATCATCTGAATAGCTGATTCTAGATCTCCATCTTCTACTGTTTGTAAATTAAACCAAAAACCATACAATTGGTATTTAATTTGTTGCTTCTGTGCTAAGCACGCAGCATTAAGAGGAAAGAGCAAAGACCGGTTGTCCGAGTGGGACAACATGTCTATCCACAGACTGTTGCTTTAATGAACTAATACTATAACTAGAGGCTCAGATGAGCCTGTATCGCTCACCCGACATAACTAAGTCCTCTTAAGAATGTCTGCATGCCCAATACATCTAAATTACTATTCAAATCCCATAGGGCTCTATGTTAAAACTATGTCTGCTTATGGCAGCCATCTTGGATGGAGGTTGTGGTCACCGGACACAATTTTAAAAGTATACATCCATGCCATGTTTGCTTTAAATTGACTGACTAGTTTCATAGGAGAAGACTTTTAAACAATTTTCCCATAGGGTCCTATGTTAAAACTATGTCCGCTGACGGCGGCCATCTTGGATGGAAGTTGGGTTCACAGGACATAATTTTGAAAGTTGACCACCTAAGGACCATTCATGCCATGTTTACTTTAAATTGACTTGCTGGTTTCAGAGGAGAAGACTTTTAAAAAAAAATTCATAGGGTCCTACATGTATGTTAAAACTAAGTCGAGTCATGGTGGCCATCTTGAATTTCCGATCAGCAAACGATTCACAAGTTTAGTACAGGATCATCCAATGATCATTCCTGTAAAGTCACAATTCAATTGGCTTAGTGGTTTCTAACAAGAAGATTTTTAAAATTTGGACCAATCAGAACACATTATTGGCCCTGGCAGCCATGTTGAATTTCCGATCTACACCAAAAACACAAATCTGGTAGAGGACCATCCAATGAACATCTATGTTAAGTTTGGTTGAAAAGCTAACGAACGGACGGAAGACGGACGCTTACCCAAGACAAAAGCTCACATATGGCCTTTGGCAAGGTGAGCTAAAAATGCAACTAAATGGACATCATCTCATTGAAAATTAACTTGTTCTCACCATGGTATAGCTGAAAATTGCTGAGTTTGAGCTATAATTATTGTAAATAACAATCACTCACTCTACTGTTTGTTTCTTTGGGTTTCAAGACGGTAAAGAAAGTCTTGAAAAATATGCAATCTGAATTAGTGAATATGAAGCTTAAGGAGATAGTGCCACTTTAGACAAAAATTATATAGAAAATAGGATTTTTTTTTAATTATAATATACTATAGATGAATTACAATTATCATTTAGCAAAACATTCATGGCCTCCACCAGTCCACCTCCCTTGTAGCAATTCTTCACCTTCTTTAATACTGACAAATGACCAAAAAATCTAGTCTCCTATTGTTCTTTTTACAAAATAAATAAAATTTGTAGTACATCTGGGTTGTGCGTAGGAAAATGTGCCTTGTATTGCATTTACAAGTTGGTCAGATGTCACAATTTCAATTTCATTTCCTATGGTATCCTTATTTACATTTTCTGTTTTTTTCTTGACATTATCCCTTCTTTTGATGGCAAGATGAATGATTCATGAATGACAAGTCCTAGTGATGATGGAGTTGCACATATTTTCTTGACATCATCTTCTGTGTATAAAATACCATCTCCAATTTCACAAGATTTCCAAGCAATGATGTGTTTATCCCTACAAGACATTAAAATATGTTTTGAGTTTTAATAAACATTAACTTTTGCATTTTAAAAATGTTATAGGTTTTTCTGAGCATCCATCCTTTTTGTATGTAAAGTTTTGTACAGACTCATGAAGAATGACTATCTAGCTGTTAATGTAACTGTTGTATCACAGTATGTCCTTATTTTCTTTGCGGTGACATCCAAATATTCTGATATACAATGTAGCTGAAATATTGCTGAAAGTGGCACTAAACACCAAAATTATATTTTTTTTTTAAATTGTGGAATTTGTATTTAAGCAAAACATTATACAGTAGTCAATCCAATCCTGTAAATTTGCTATATTTTTCAGAAATTATTTTTATTATGTAAATCTAACCAAATTTTACTTTAAGGAAAACTTTATCTTGTGATTATATAAAAAATGTATAACAATAAAAAGATTGTAAACATACTATTTCAACAGGTAGTAAAACACCATAATCCTCCAGGATTATTAGTCCGAGATTCCTATGCCGTTCGACGACCATTTAGAACTTGCTGTTGTCGTTGAACGTCAGAGCGCTTGCCATAAACAAAACAGCGGATTTTTTTCCGCATCTCATTTGTAGCACATTTCCACGTTTTGTGGCTATCAGATTTTATTTTCTATCCAAAACCCTAATATATATCGCTTCACCAATCATTTTTCTATTCATTCATAACCATCTTACCCTCAGAGAGTGGTGTTACACTCGATTACAGCACGTTTTTTCCTTACACCCGATGATTTGGTCATTTCACTGCCATTTTTTTAACGTGATCTCGCGATACTAACTGAAAGATGACAGCAATGCATTGCATGATGGGAGATACTAAATGCAGTGCGCCAAATTTGCATACGTAAACAAACATACAAGACGATATAAAGCGTATTCTGCAGGACAAACAGTTCCATCTACAGCTCAAATCAGAGCAAAAGGAAATAATACAAAATATGTTGGATAGAAAAGATTCATTTGGCAGTGTTATCCGCGGGCTTCGGAAAGAGCATGTCTTACGTTTCCCTTTATTTTGGACAAGGTCAGATCATATATGCAAATCATCTCCCATGATACATTGCGGTAATAGTAGTTCTCTCGAAGTCACGTGACAAATATTTCAAAATGTCAGTGTTCAAAATGACGAAATCATATGGTCTGGGGGAAATTGTGCTGTAATGGAGTGTAACACCAATTTCTGAGGGTAAGATGGTTATGAATGAATAGAAAAATGATTGGTGAAGCGATATATATTAGGGTTTTGGATAGAAAATAAAATCTGATAGCCACAAAACGTGGAAATGTGCTACAAATGAGATGCGGAAAAAAATCCGCTGTTTTGCTTATGGCAAGCGCTCTGACGTTCAACGACAACAGCAAGTTCTAAATGGTCGTCGAACGGCAGAGGAATCTCGGACTACAAGATTATCTGGCTATGGAACGGAGTCCTCTAAATGTCTTTAAGTTCCTGTATGTTGATGATGAGTGCCACTTTTACTCTGTCGAAAATCTACCACGAGTTTGCAATCATAATGATGTAGAAAATGTATTTATGTGCATACTGTTGTTACAAGAGGCAGATTCGTTGTAAAAAGCACTACTCTACCAATGTAGAAAGTTTCATCCAATCGATGCCGTCAATACCATGTATTAATGTAGGGCCCTGTATACTTGGATCATATCATTCCTATCACGACGATATTCCAAAGTTGGTAATTCCAGTAAAAAGTACGGAGTCTGTCCTCAAATGACAATATTTTTGACACAAGTCACAACAGTCAACACAACTAATCTCGTTGAGATTAGACTACCGAAGAAAGCTTCTACTCTATACTTCCAGGATTATATTTTGCATGAGTAACAACAAAATTTCTCAATCTTCTTCTTCTTTATCTTGAACCCCGTCTGTAGAACCATACGTCAGTACAAATGTATGTAGAACAGGTGCTCCGTTTATGTACAGTGCTCGTATTCCCTCCACCATTCGAATTTGATTGTGCACATATATACAGTGAAGTCCTACCCACACACACTTAGCATAAAAATCCTTTTATATACAGTTAACATTTTACAATTTGTCAAATTTTAGAGTACAACAGTCCATTTATGTGATACTTGAGCAAAACCGAAAGTAATAACAATATACGGACAGAATGAAAAAAAACCCAGAAAAAATATTAAATCAATTAATTTCATCATCAAAATGTATTGCTTTTATAACCAATTAAAAATATAAATAGGTGATTAAAGATTTTTATTCCAAAGGTTTAGCTTACAACCTGAAATAAGTCAAATGTTATTCATTTTGAAGTTCAACAAGAGTTATCTTTCTTGGAATTGTGATTATAGCGGTTAATTTAAAACTAAAATAACAAAAAAAATGATACTAGGCTACAAATGAAAAAAATTGATATTTTGTAGAGGAGATCCTATATTTTTCATTGTACTATATAGTTTATTACAAATCGCCTGTTCACAGGAGATAATGTGTTCTGATATCCAACCTTTTTACATACTTTGATAGTAAAAAAAATGTGACCATTCTGATTTTAATTTGGGTATAATAGCAAAAATAGCACAAATAAACACTTGTCCTTCAATATACATTTATTTTTACTCAAAATGTGTCATATAGCAAAATATTGAGAGAATTGGTGACATAAGGTAAATCACTTTTTCTTGATTTTGCATGATCCTTACGTGGAGCCATACTTAAGTTTAAATTGCAAAATTATGTTGCATGTCTACACCGTGATCAATACAACATATGGGGACGGCGATCGGCATCGCGCGGGGACGGTGATTTTGAAGCGGCAGAAAGCAGGTAGGTTTGCTTTCTCAGGCATATTCTATTTGTATTTACTTAGATTGGACTGCAAGAAGTATATAACGGAACTTTAGGGTTAATTAGAAACTAATGCAGTCCAATTTCCATGCACAATACGCTCCGGAAATATACAAACACTCCAGGAAAATACGACAGGGTAGAGTATTCAGACAGTGTTAGCTGGTACTTTATTCGATTTGGCACTCCTACACTATTTAAGCCCATCATTTTTACTCCAACAAATACGTTAACAATGGGAAAGGTTCATGTATCCTCAAAACCCTGTGAAAACCTGGTTAAACATTGTTTTCGATAACAACATCATGTTGTGTAGGGGGACGACGATCTTGGTATCCCATGGGGACGAGGATCATTTTTTTTAATCAACGTTTTTATTATTCTGGGGAAGTATTGGTAACCCATTTTCAAGTTACAAATTGACGTAATTTACAGGCTGATCACAATACCGAATAAAAACAATATAAGACAGCAAAAAAAAAGAAAAAAGCAAGATTAATCCGATTATTGTACTCCGTCTCCGAGGGCAGGGGTATATACGGTTTAATATGTGTCTGTCCGTCTACGGGGCCCGTGTGAACTGGGATTAACTCGGATGTATCGAAGGGTGAGCAGTTCCCCGTACTTGGTAGGTGCTAGACTATAACATGATGTACTAAATAAAGTATAAAATGTGTTCCAAACCTATCAAAATAAATTAAGAAACTTTCATGACAATTCTACAGAAAAAGGCATTGTTTGTTTGTTTAATGGGGTTTTACGTCACTGCAGCAATTTTTCAGCTATATCGGACGACCAGTTTTAGTGGTGGAGGAAGCCGGGAGTGCCCGGAGAGAACCACCGACCATGGGCAAGTAACTGGTAATCTTTATCACATACAAGTCTATATGTATTAGTAGTAACACAGAGATATGAAATACATTATTGTAATTGTTTTAAAAGAATGTTGCGCTCATTTATGAAAAATGAAGGCTGTTGATTTACATGTGAATGAAGGTTTCAGATGTCTATACCTAGTCAGGAATATGAGGATTGACCTCAGCTGTTTCTTGGGTGACTTGGATTTGCCTTTCGATTTGTAAAATGGCGTTCCCCTTTGATCGTGTTCGGCGTTTTGTGTCACCTTTTTTCTATAGCATACTTTCTACGTTCTTGTTTATGGCATTTCTATTGATCAATGCCTTTTTCTGTAGAATTGTCATGAAAGTTTCTTAATTTATTTTGATAGGTTTGGAACACATTTTATACTTTATTTAGTACATCATGTTATAGTCTTAGCACCTACCAAGAACGGGGAATTGCTCACCCTTCCAGACACCCGAGTTAATCCCAGTTCATACGGGCTCCGTAGACGGACAGACACATATTAAACCGTACATACCCTTGCCCTCGGAGACGGAGTACAATAATCGGATTAATTTTGTTTTTTTTGATTGTCTTATATTGTTTTTATTCGATATTGTGATCAGCCTGTAAATTACATCAATTTGTAACTTGAAAATGGGTTACCAATACTTCCCCAGAATAATAAAAACGTTGATTAAAAAAAATTATCCTCGTCCCCATAGGATTCCAAGATCGTCGTCCCCCTACACAACATGATGTTGCTATCGAAAACAATGTTAAACCAGGTTTTCACAGGGTTTTGAGGATACATGAACCTTTCCCATTGTTATCGTATTTGTTGGAGTAAAAATGATGGGCTTAATTGGTGTAGGAGTGCCAAATCGAGTAAAGTACCAGCTAACACTGTCTGAATACTCTACCCTGTCGTATTTTCCTGGAGTGTTTGTATATTTCCGAAGCGTATTGTGCATGGAAATTGGACTACATTAGTTTCTAATTAACCCTAAAGCTCCGTTATATACTTCTTGCAGTCCAATCTCTGTAAATACAAATAGAATATGCCTGAGAATGCAAACTTACCTGCTTTCTGCCGCTTCAAAATCACCGTCCCCGCGCGATGCCGATCGCCGTCCCCATATATTGTATTGATCACGGTGGTCTAGATCTACCTACCCTGCAATTTTGAAGTAAATCCCATTACCCATCTTGGAGTTATTGGCCTTTTTTCATCAAATTTGTAAAATTTTAATACTTTTCGTCTGATATTTCAAAAAATATAAGAGATAAAGGTTAAGTTTAAATTGCAAAAATATGCAGCATGTCAAGATCTACATACCCTGCAATTTTGAGGTAAATCCCATTACCCATTTTTGAGTTATTGTCCTTTTTTCATCAAATTTTCAAAATTTTAATACTTTTTGTTAGCTCACCTGACCCAAAGGGTCATGTGAGCTTTTGTCATCACTTTGCGTCCGTCGTCGTCGTCGTCCGCGTCTGTAAACTTTTCATACTTTCTTCTTCTTCTTTGAAACCACTCAACTGATTTGGACCAAATTTGGCAGAAATGTTCATTGGGAGATCCTCTACTAAATTTGTTATTTTGGTGCAGATCGGAAATCCAACATGGCCGCCAGGGCCAATAATGTGTTCTGATTTGTTGAAACTTTGAAAATCTTCTTGTCAGAAACTACTTAGCCGATGGAATTGTAACATTACAGAAATGATGACTGGATGGTCCTCTACTAAATTTGTTATTTTTGTGCCGATCGCATATCCAACGGAGAAGACCTCGTAAGTTTATAACTTGTGTCTGATCCATTGTCTGTATTTGTTTGACAATAAATATGTTTAAAGTAAAGTATCCAAGATGGCCGCCATGACTCGACTTAGTTTAACGTTGGACCCTAAGGGAATTTCACATTTTCATATTTTTTTCTGAAACCACGAAACAGATTTGAACCAAACTTGGCAGAAATGTTCATTAGATGGTCATATACAAGATTTTTGTTTTTGGCGCTGATCGGAAATCCAACATGGCTGCCAGGGC